>NEWO01000972.1:58501-112973 GCA_003013225.1 Phalaenopsis aphrodite
ATATTTTTAGTGTATCACTTTTTCAAAACAAATAACAAAATTTGAATCTTTTGGAAGCATAACATTAATCTAAATATCGTTGAAAATGAGGAGCAATTCATTTTAGTTTACTTTAATCTAGCACCTGTTTCTCTTGGGCCACTTTTGTCTATGCTAGTTCTATTCTTCTGGATAAATTCCTTCTTTAGCATAAACTTACCCTCAGGGGAGATACCAATAAGGAAAACTTTTTTGCTGGGGTTGATTTCAACATTATTATGAAACCCATTGAGTAGAGAAGTGGTAGGTGTGGTGATCTCATGCTTATTAATTATTTCTGTGATAAAATTGCTAAGGCTGGTCTCTATGATCTTGGGTACAAAAGTTCCCCTTTTACATGGTGAAGGGGATCCCTTTTTCAATGTGTGGAGCGTTTCTTTGGAAATCACTATTTTATCAACAACTTTCACATCTCTAAAGTGTAACATTTAAATCACGCTGGTTAATATCATAACCCCATTTTGCTTTCTCTTACCTTTACTATAAAACCTGCTATGTATCACTTTAAATTTTTTAAATATCTTTACTATTTTTTATACCTTTTTGAGTTTTATTAAGCAGGCTTGACACTTTCATGGTGTTGGTAATCCGTGGTTCATGATTTGGAAACTTCATAAACATGTAGGTGCTAAGTTACGCAGGTAGAATTTTCATACCTTTGGTAACATCCATAGTAACGTTAAGGAGGCTCAAATGATCGTGGATACTCTTGAGGCTCAGGTTACTTGCTCTCCTCATCATGTCTCTGAGTTGGATCAAGCCCATACAACTCTTCTTGAGGTTATTTCTTCAGAAGAATAACTATTACAACAAAAAGCTAATAGTATTTATTTCACTAGAGGGGATCACACTACAAAATTTTTTCATGCCTCAATTAAGCATAAAAAAAATCTGAACACTATTATTAAACTTAAAATTCTGAATGGGAGGTCACTAACTGATAAAGATGAGAATGGTATTAATGTTGTAGATTATTTCTCAAATTTTTTTTCAAACTACTATGTAGGTTCTTTCTTATTAATTCTGAATTATTTGTGAGGGAACGTGGGTATGTCTCTAATATATCTCTTTCTGATATCCCTACTGAGAAGGAGATTTTTTCTGTGTTTAAGGAAATCATTCTAATAAGGCTCCTAGTCCAGATGGTTTCACTGAAGTCTTTTATGTAACTTGCTCAGATATTATCAAACATCAGGTTATTCAAACCATTCAAAGTTTTTTTCAGGGTAATGATCCAAAAAATTTATTTACTTCCTCTCTGATTGTGATCATTCCTAAGGGTAATGACAAAACTAGTTTGGATAAAATTAGAACTATATCCCTCACTTATGTTATCCCTAAATTTATAAGCAAACTACTTGTTTACAGATTACAACCTCTTCTCACAAATATTATCTTGCCACAACAATCTGCCTTTATTAAAGGGCATGATATAACTAATAATATCTTACTCGTGCAAGAACACGTTGAAGTTCTTGATAAAAAATGTTGCGTTGGTCACATGGTTCTTAAAATAGACATTAAAAAGGCCTTTGATAATACTAGTTGGGATTTTCTTATTAAAATTCTTCGGGCCCATGGTTTCAAAATAACTTCTGCTCTTTAATTCGAAGATGGCTAGAGAATAACCACTACAGTATCCTTATTAACGGTAACTCCTATAGTTTCTTCTCTACACTTAGGGGTATCAAGCAAGGTGACCCATTATCCCGTACTATTTTTATCAATGCTTTTGGCTAATTCTCTCATTTAATCAATCAAATGAAGATGTGTAAGCCATATACTCAATTCTTCCATAAATCCATGATTTTGGTTAGCCATTTAGCTTAAGCGAACGATGACATTCTTTTCTCTAATGCTAATAAATCTGCTTTTAAAGCACTTATGAAGGTTCTTGATATTTCTCAAGAAACTTAATGTTTATTTTTCAATAAGGAAAATTGCAATCTCTACTTTGAAAAATTTGTTAAAAGAACCACTGTTACTTGGGAAGTGTCCTACACTGGTTTCCATGCTGCCTCACTGCCTCTTAAATATCAGGGAATTAATTTACTTAGGGGCCGTTGCAAACAAACACGTGGTAGATAAAATCAAGCATAAAATTAATGACTGGAGGAACACTTTTCTCTATAATGGTGGCTGTCACATTCTGCTTAAAAGTGTCTTACTTGGCATTCCTTTGTATGCATTAAAAATTCTAAATTATAAGAAGAGCACCTAGATTTCCTTGGAAAGGCTATTTATTCATTTCTTCGGTCAGACATTCAATCTTGAAAATGTTGGGCTACTTTCTCTAAGGGCTGCAAGTCTATATCCGCTGGGCATTTAGGTTTTAAGAGTTTGAAAATTTTTTTTGATATTAATATATGTAACCTTTGGTTTAAATTTTGTGCTAAGAGTTCTTTATGGGCTAAATTCCTCCTACATAAATATTATTCTAATGTAAACTTGGTAAGTGTTCAATTGATAATGAGGGACTCAAAGTTTTGGAAACCAATCCTTAAAGTTAGATCTGTGGCTAGCAATTTTATTTATTGGGATATTTGAGAGTGTAATATCTCATTTTGATATGATCAATGGGGTTAGGAAGATTGGTATTTAACATCACAATCACTGCTTAACAATAATTTGCTTATTTATATCTATTGGCTTGATGGTAATTGGGAGGTTAACAAATTTTGTGGTCTTATTGTTGACAAATTTGCTTAAGTCCCTAAAATTCCTATTAAAAAGAGATTAAAGGACACTCCACTTTGGAAACTATCTCTTCTATTTCCCCCACTAAATTGTTTTACTCAAGTGTCTACAATTACATTAATTGGTGCTGTCAAAATGATATATGGAATGCATTTCTTTCTCCATCCATCTCTTTCTTCCTTTGGAGATATTTTCTTAATATGTTACCTTTTGATGATATCCTAAAGCTCAAAGGTTTGAAGTTAGCTTTGCAATGTTACTTATATAAGAAGGATGAGGAATCTGTTGTACATCTATTTTTTCATTATTTTTATGACAAGGAAATCTGATATTCTTTGGTTTATTATTTTCATATAAATTGGTTAAATACATCCTCTATAAATAACTATCTTTGCTCAGAGAGCTTCTGCCCAGGAGGATAAAAAATGGCTTGGTTTCCATTAGTAGTTAGTTGGTTTATTTGGGTTGCCATAAATAATTATCTACTATTTTTTCATATATTTTTGCTTATTTCCATTGTGCTTGTCGAGGCTTATGTATAGGAGGATCAATGTTTCAACCACGGGTGCATAGGATGGCCACTCTAATTAAGTGAAACCCCATCCTTCGGGTTGGATCAAGATCAATATAGATGGAAGCTGAGCTTCCATTATAGCTGGTGCTAGTGGGGCTTTTCGTAATCACTTGGGCCATTGTCTTTGTTATTTTGCTTCTCTCATAATTGCCTCTTCTTCCTTAGAGGTCGAGTGCTCAACCTCTTTACTAGTTATGCAGGCAGTGATTTCCTATAATTTTACTAATCTTGTTGTTGAAACTAATTATCTTACCCTTTACAAAAATTTTGATCTGGCTTCCATACCAAAATGGAATTTGTTGGGTACTTGGAAAAGAATTAGAGAGCTTATTTATAAGTATTACTTATAAATTCAAATGTCCTATAATTTATAGTGAAGGTAATTCTTTTATTGATTTGTTAGCTAAGAAATTCAAAGATGCGAGTAGCTTTTTCGTTGGTGCTAGGCCCTTACAACATTTAAAATGTCTCTTATTTGGACGCTCTCTGGATTTACCTTTTATTCAGGTATAGCTTTGAATTTCTGTAAGTCTAGTTTTTTTGTTCTATCATTTTAATGAAATATAGTAGCTCCTCTGGTGTTGTTGGTTCCCTCATTAGGTTGGGACTGCTTTGTGTTGCTCACTGTGTTTTTGTTGAACTTTTGCTCTAATCTATTGCTGCCTTAAAACCTAAGGAACTCTTCCCAGATTTGAGAATTATAAAATTTATTTGGTGGTAGGTGTTGGGATGGCCTCTATCTCCTTCTGTTTGTTTCTTATACGTCTGGGAAGATTGTATTCTTTCTGGACTTATTTTTTAATTCTTTACTTTGGAAGTTCTCTCAGTTTAATGCATAACTATAGTTGTTTTGCTTTGCTGGCTGTCATGGAGATTCAGTTGCTTTTCACTCTAATTTCTACTGCACTTGTGATTATAGATTGTCATATTTATGTTTCTTGGATCAGGTAGCAGCTTGCGGTTTTTTCTTTTCATTTCCTAAAAATTCACCTATGTTTTCCTTTACTCCATTCTTTCTGTATTAATTTGAGGACTCCTTAATTTTTTTTCTTTTTGAGCATTTATATGGGTTTCCCTTGATTTGAGGCTCCCTGTCTTTGGAGATTTATATTTTCCACATTGCTTGGTTGGAGGCTGGATTTTTATGGTCTAGACGTACTCCATCGTTGCTTGAGATTTCAGGTTTTTTTGTTGTCTCGAGAGGCCCTACAAGCCTTGGTCCCATTTGTTTAGTGTAACTCTCGGTTTCTTGGAGCCGCTCAGGGCTTTGGATTTTTTGGAGCTAATGCCTGGGTATACATATATGTGTTTTGGATATACGACCTTTTTTCTATTTCGTTATCTCTTTTAGTGTATTCTTTTTTGGTTGCTTTTGTGGGGATTTGTAATGTGGTTGAGGAACCTCCTTATGAGTGTGTACTTTATTTCTTTTGGATTTTTAGTTTCGAAGGATCCTCTCCCAACCCAATCTTTGTACTCATGTTTTGTGAATAACACGTAGGGAGCCGAATAATGCTCCTTTCCGCAATATATATATATATATATATATTAAGGAGCAAAGCTCCATCTTCATCAGATTAGAAAGACAATAGAGTTACAAGCCAAAAAATGGGACCCCTAATTAAACAATATGGTGGGCCCATCAAAATGAAGACCTATGCATAGATTATCTGACAAGAGGAAGGGGTAAAAGACCTACTTCCATGAGTAACTTCAGTGGAGGGGGAGCAGATTTACCAACAAGGGTATGATCAGTGTGAAGCCCCACTCAAGCTAACCAATTAGCATGCATGTTTCCTTCCCTGTGGATTTGAGAATAAGTGATCTATAGGCCCTGCCCCAATTACTGAATTCCATTATATAGATAGACCTGATGCAAAGGGATTTCTTTAGAGGCCTTCACAATACTATTAAAAGTGCTTGAGTCTAATTCCACCCATAGTTGCAAAATACCAACACTTTTGGCAAGAAGAATGACCCAATAGATTGCCAAAGTTTCAGCTTCCAGAGGGTCACTAGCAAAGGCAAAAGACTGAAGATATAGCAAAAAAAAAAAAAAAAAACACTTCAACTGTCCCTGAAAACACCCCCTATGCCAGCATAGGGACATATAAAGTTGCCATCTGTATTAGCTTTGACCCAGCCCTTTTGGGGGGAATGCTATCCCACCAGAATGGGCTTAACGGGAATGGAGGTACCCAAATCACCATGATAAAGTTTCTCTAGAAATTTCTTATGTTTATAGATTTTATATACATAAGTAATACAATTTTGAGCCACTTTCTTCACCTCAAAAGAGGCTTCCTAAAATTTCATCTTATTCCTTGCCATCCACACAAACCAATCCACTATGCAAGGCATGACAAATATCTTACCAATCATCCAATCTTGCTAGCACTAAAAGAATTCTCCCTAGGACAGATTCTGAATTAGAAGATTAGCCTGATTTAAAATAACCTCCCAAATCTGTTACACAAAGGAACATTTAAAGAATAGGTGGTTCAAAGATTCTACCTCCATCTTGCAAAAAAGACACCAAGAGGGACCCCATACTCCTTTCAGTTTCAGTATGTCATCAGTTAAAAGGAGTTTATGAAAAAGTCTCCAGCAAAAAAAATACATAGATGGTGAGAGAAATTTACTCCACACCCTAGAACCCCATTCCACAGCTTGATGAGGGAAGCAGGAGTCCCCAATGAATGCATTCAAAGATTGTAAATGACCCTTTTTAACCACTACTCTATCCTTTTTGGATGGATCAATAGATATTTTTTGAATACTTGCAATCTGATGAGGTTCACATACACAATGAAGAGTTTCAAGATTCCAACCCCCATTCAACCAAAGATCAGCCACTTGAATAGATTCATCTAAACTATTTGAGGTACCTTGGTCTAATCTCCCATTCAAGTTCCAGTTATCCAACTGGAAGTTAAGTTTACTTTTCCCACTTCCCAAATGAATAAACTTTCAGCCTCAGTCCTTACCTTCAACATCTTGGTCCGCATAGTAGATTCTCCTAATTTCCTTTGAACCTGAGCTGGATGGCTGTGTTTACAATACTTGCCCATCTTAAAGGCAGCCTAGAGAGAAGATTGAGCTCTAAACATTATCCAAAGTTTACATAAATTAATATGTATAGGATGGGAGAAACTTTTGAAACCCAGGCCACCAGCCTTTGTGGCCTTGCAAGCCTTGTTCCAACTAGTCCAATGCACTTGTTTCGTTTGCACAAACCACAAGAAACATTTGAAGATCCAATCCAAGATCTTTTGTGTAGACTTCTTCATCACTGCCATCTGTGACAAATAATCAAGAAGAGTGGAAAGAACATTTTTCAGTAATGTTACTCTGCCCCCATTAGAAAAATATGAATTCACCCAGCTTTGTAGTTTATCCTGGAATTTCTCCACAATATGATCAAACTATATTTGTTTAGTTATGCCTTTTACTAGGTTAACACCTAGATATTTTAGAGGAAGTTTGCTGACACTAAAACCATTAGTTTCAGAAATCTAGTGTTTGAAACATGTTTGATTTTGTGACTGAACAAAACCACACATTTCTGGGTATTCAAGATCATACCAGAGCTCCTTTCAAACTGAGCTAAACATTTGAGAATAGATCATATAGCAAGCTTTGTTGCTTTAGAGAAAATAGTGATATCATCAGCAAAGGCAAGGTGATTAATAATCAAGTTAGACTTGTGGCTATATAGAGAGTGTGGAGCCTTAACATCTACCTCATTTAGCAATCTAGATATGTAATCAAAAGATAAAATAAAAGTGGATGGAGATAGTGGGTCACCTTGCTTGATACCTCTAGAAGCACTGAAAAAATCATGGGAGCTCCCATTGATAAAAACAGATTGATAATTATTTGATATCTATCTACCAATAAGAGGGATCAAAGAAGGAGTGAATCTTATAGCAGTGAGAACATTTTCAATAAAACCCTAGCTAACAATATCATAGGCCTTCTTGATGTCTAATTGGAATATAGCATTTCCCCCTCTGCACTATCTATCCAGGTCCAAAACCAGCTCCTGGGCTAGTAAGACATTATCCACTATACTTCTCTCTTGAACAAATGCAGTTTGATTCACACTGATAAGCTGATTAAGGTGGGGTTGTAATCTACATGCAATAATCTTACTAATGACTTTGGAAAGTACTGAAGTCAAGCTAATAGGTCTAAAATGTTCCTATTTAAACATGGCTTTATCCTTTGGAATCAAAGTAGTTGTTGAAGATGTAAAATATTTAGGAAGATCAATAACCTAAAAGAAGCTTTGTATAGCCACAGTGACCTCTTTCTTAACAATATGCCAAGCTTTCCTATAAAAATCAGCTGTAAATCCATCAGGACTAGCCACTTGAGAATTATCAATTAAAGCTAATGCCTCCCAAATCTCCTTCTCATCAGGAACAACAGTAAGAACCAATTTTTTTGTGTATTCCACTTCCTTCCCAAAAATATCTTGCTGATAGACAGTCTATCCAACTCAGGCAGATTAAAAAACTCCATAAAATAGTTCACATCACTAGAAGCAATCTCATCAACATTATTAATCCAAGTACCAGTATGATCAAGAATCTTATGAATAGTATTACAACTTCTCATGTAATTAATACAAGCATGGAAAAATTTGGAGTTTCTATGCCCCTCAAAGAACTTAACCTTGGTAGCTTTCTGGGCACAAAATTCCTCCTACATTGAGATGGCCTCCATTAAGTCTTCATTAGATCTAAATAGATCAACACTAACCTCCTTATTCTATTCTAGAAAATGCTCACACTTTATCATAGAAACTTTAGCTTCATTGACTCTGGCATTAACATCCCCAAAAACACTCCAATTCTATTATGACAGGTGTTTACCCATCTTCTTATGTAACATCTAGAGCTTGATCCAAGGATTCTGATGGTTGCAATCCTTCTAAGCCAATGAAACTTGGTTGAGAAAATCACTTTATAGAGATCACATATTCAATTACCTGAAACAAGACCTGCTCTTAGTAGGGGAGGCAGTAATTGTAATCAAGAGAGGTCTATGGTCAAACCCACTCATTATCAGATGTTGCATAGAAGTGTGACGGAACGCTTTCAGCCAAGCATCATTGACTAGAATTCTATCTAGTCTTTCCCATACATGTCCTATTCTCCAAGTGTATTTGGGTCCAAGAAACCCCAAATCAAACAGACCTGCCCTCTGAACATTTTTATTGAAGTAGCTTATTAGATTCAAATTAAGCAGTCTACCACTTTCTTTTCATTAAGAGATGCCACACAGTTAAAATCTCCCCTCACTAGCCAGAAGGACCTCAAATTACTATTGATATCTGGTAAATGACTCAACTAATCTTGTCTAGCCACTGCTAAGCACCCTGCATAAATAAAAGTGGCCAAACCACTAGACTCCCACAAAGAAAATATCAAATGAAGAAATTGCTCATTGTCCCTGATTATAGAACAATTAATCTCATTTCTACAGAATAACCAGATTTTATTACTCATATTAGTGAAAAATTGAAAACCACAAAATTTTTATGGTAATTCTTTGAAAATGTTTAGAATCTAAGGGTTCCATTATAGTAATATTCCAACATTTATTCATACTATTAAGAGCACAAATTCTATTAAGGGATCTAGGATGAGCCAATCCCCTAACATTCCAACAAAGAAATTTCATCATCCAAAGGAAGTGAATTTGCCCTCCTTTTAGTTCTGACCCCAATAGGAGCTTGTTGAGAAGTGCCCTCCCCAATTGTGGAAGGATTGAAGACCAAATTCTTTAACTCCTGTACATTTTTCTTTTTCTTTCTCAATTTTTGGATTTGCCAATCCTCTTCTAAAGCCACATTCATCTATTTTATTAAGTTATCATCCAGAGAACCTCCCCAATGGGCTTCTCTAACATTTTTTTGAGATCCCTCAAAAACTGGTTGGATAACCATATCCTAATTAGTAATAACCACATCACTGAGAACAGTTTCAGTAAGCGTTTGAGCCCTATCCATAGAGATTTCATTAGTTCTAATTGTTCCCCCAACATTAGAAAGAGTGTGTTGTGTAGCCAAACCCTGAGCACCAAAAACACGAGCCCAATTAGTGGTTTCCAACCCCTCCCTCACAACTTGTGGGGTGGAATCTAAAACCTTTCCCTTAGCACCTCTAGATGGCTTAATATCTCCATGTTGTTCACCATGTGGAGCATTCTCCACTACATTCCCTCAATCTTCCTTTCCCGCTGGGACCTACTATCTTTTCCTCATGTTGGGATAGAGTCTGAAACACCTATTTTCTATATGTCTAAACATTTTACAGTTGTTACAGTAGTAGGGTCTTTGTTCAGCAATAATCTTTTGCCAATATCCATTATGTTCAGTACCAAGCCAAATCTCCTTCAAAATAGGTAGAGTAATGTCCCTTTCAATCAAGATACTTGCCACTGATGGTCTGGAAATATTAAATGTGGCCACATCAAGCTTGAGAGGTCTCTCTAAATCCGAAACAATATTAAAAAGTACTTTATGATTAAAGAAGTCCAGTTTAAGACCAAAAAATTTTAACCATATGAGAACAACAGGTAGTTCTTTGTTTGGATCCAAATTTGATATCCACTTAAGTAGATTCATGACAGTCCCCTCTATAAGTATGAACTGTTTGGAAAATATCCTAGCATAGTCATCATCTCTGGATAGGTTTATTAAAATATGTCTACCATCCAATAAACCTACTCTCCAAGCCCCATTAAGTTTCAGACTGTCAAAGAATTTCCTGATATATTCCTTCTTGGGATGACCCATTTTGAAGTTTCCCTATAAGAGTGAACTTGCAGCTGTAAGTAAGTCCATGAATGTCTTCAGCAGAGTAAAAGATAACCAATTTTCCATTTCCCCCCTTTCCTTATTGTAGGTTTAAATAAGGGGTCAGCACCCTCATGGTAAGCTTGAGGAAAGACTAAGTCATCATAATTTTTAATAGTTTCAAAACTCTTTCACACAATGTCTACAAAAGTGGCTTTAGACCAATGGATATTTATTGTCAGATCCAATGCGTTTGGATCAGCCATAAGGGAGCTTGAGAACAATAAAAGACAAGAGCCAATAGTCCAAAGGATGAGGGGAGTAAAACCTTCAACCACCCCTGGAACAGAAAAAGCTAGGAAAGTGAAGAGGAATAAATGAAGCACTTCAAAGCACACCCAGTATAAGTAACAAGATCAGAAGACAACAAAACAAAGCTCCATAATAGAAGCTTCCAAAAGAGTCCACAAATCAATGAAACAGTAAAATTTGAAAAACAAAAAGGCCAGGAAGAGGGGAAAGCTTAGCAAAACCTGGAGAGAAAGTTACAAACACTCCAAGCACTCGAGTAGTAGAGAATATCCAGAGAAAACCATAAACAACTCTTTAACCTTTGCAACAATCATCCATTTCGCAGAAACCCTAGCATAGCACAAGGAAAACCAGCCACCATCTCTTTTATATAAATATATAAATATATAAATATATTAATATATATATATATATATATATATATATATATGCATCAATTTTTTGTTGTTATTAGTGTAGGGTGTCCACTTGCATGACTCAGTATGATCTAAGGTTTGTCCATAGCATCCGATAGCTCAAATCACCCACCAGAGACCTCCTGGTGCTTGTTCAGAGCAAGTAGATAGGCTTGGTGGTGAGTCATCCCTAAACAAGAAAATTCCCCCGGGAGGTTTATCTGAGACATGAGGTGTGGTTTCTACCAAATTCATGATTAGAAGTCATCACACATTCATCTAGAGCCCTCTACAGCCATGTGAAGTCACGTAGTCCACCTACACATGCTATAGGAAAATTAGCCTTCGGCACAACTTACCAATGTCATCAATTTCACTAGTGAATGACCAACCAAAATACTTCACTATGAAGTTATGACACTATATTGCACTCACATGGAGTCTACCATAGATTGCGGATAAAAAAAATCTTTCATCGGGCGTTCCAGCTGAAAATTAGGGTTTAAGGATAGACCGACGCCCAAGGGACATCACCGGGGGTCCACACACAAAAAATACCTTTTAAGACTATAAAGCCTATTCCATCGGTGGTTTACCACATAGTTTTAACATTCTGCACAAGTCTGATGGCGCTCCAGCAGGCTAATCATATCAATTTTTCCCGAGAGATTGGAGCCTATGCATCGCAGTTTGGGTGTCAATGCTCTACAGGTGATGTACCCCTAGTGTGTACTTTTTTTCTATGTGTTTTATATAAATTTAAATCCTTGGTAATAGTGCAAAAAACTTGACCCATCCTAAAATTACACAGTGATTTGGAAATGTTATAAAAATATACAACAATAGTCCACACATTAGTGGTTCCATGCAAGTTTACATATCACTTCAAGTAATATAAGGATTTCCTTAAAAATGCTAGTATTGATCCCACATAGAACCGAGGTAAGAAATCCCTTAGGCTAATTCTAGTCTACTACTATCAGTCCTTAGTATGGAAGGTTAATTTAAAAGGGTTTTCTAACAAGTACTTCTAAATGTAAATCTTATGTTTAAAACAACCAACAACTACTCCTAAATGAGAATATTAATTTTAAAGATAATCCTTTTTGTATAATTTAGTTTAGAAAATTTTGAGATGTTAAAACTACTATTCTAATGTAGTGAATGGGATAATTTATAAGAATGACATACATTAAATATTGTATGTGCTAAATAGGAGCACTCCTATTATTTATCCTCTGAGACTGCATAAAGAACATTGACTAATCCAGAGTTTGGTCCCTAAATTTGTGGTTAGGTTGAGAGGATACTGGCTACCACTCAAAAACTCCCACTTCTCCCTTGCCTGAGGGCTAACAATCTTGCTTTAGTTTCCAAGCAACTGGACCAAATTGGGGATTTTAGTATGTCACCCAAAAATCTCCAATTCTACGTCCATCAAATTATATTTCCCTATTTATTTGCGCCCAACCCCATGGAATAAATTCTCATCCATGAAATTGAATGTGATTCTTACTTTGTTGTAGAAAGCATAGCTCTTTCAAATCTTATGTTTCTAAAAAATTTTTAACATTACAAAGGCTTAAATTGCAATGTAAATCAAGTTCAAGTAAAAAAATCACATTTATAATTAAAGTGCATACTAAGATGCATCCCAAAATCCTACACATAGTAAAAGAAATGTAAAATGAAAACAAACCCATAATCTTCTCCTGCCATTATTTCCAAACAAGAAGAAATAGTAAGAAAAACTACTCATAAAGCACGAAGAAAACATGAAGGAAAACATCATTACATCAAATTAAATCCACTAGATAAGTGTAAAAAATTATAAGATAATGAAGAATGCAATTCTTAGCTTTTTCCCTTTGATAGAAAGATGAAGATCTGTCCCACAAAGTCTCTTGTAGATCCATGCAATGCAAGTAAAATTATTTGCAAATTCTCTCAAAATCCACTCTCCATTCTCTTCAGAAAAAGTAGAAATCTACATTTCTACTCCTATTATAAGATCTCTAAGCATTCCTCTCATTTTTCCTAACATACATGCCCACACACACACACACACACAAATACCATCTATGAGAGGTGCTAGTCGCTTTATTTTAGAGAGACAAAATTCCTTCTTTTTTTCAAAAGAAACATCTTTTCATTTCAAGGGAAGTATCTTCATCCAAGAGATATATCTGTTCATTCAAGAGCCTTTTTAAAGTATCTAAATTCATTGAACCCCTCAATTTGGTGTTTGATTCACATAGAGCCTTCTAAAAGATCTTACAATAGTAAAAAACTACCAAAAATCTATCCGTAACCGTCTCTGGCACCTCTGGCACTGGTTTCCTGCACCTATACCAAAATGTGCATGGAAAAAATTTTTTTTCTTGCTCGTTTTTACTCCAAATTACACTATTTTTTCTTCGTTTTCTCTAGAAGTCCATTTCTTTCACGTGAAGGCAAAAAAATGCAAAATACCTTCCTTTAAAGTGTATTATCATTAAAAATGAGCATAAAATGTATATGAACAAGTAGGTAATTTCTAGGCGTGTCAAAATGCCCTAAACTTAAACGTTACTTATGCTCAAGTAAAACTACAACTTTAAAGATATGTTGATTAATGTTAGTAAGTTTCTTTGAGATATACTAAAATTTTTTTCTAGAAAAGTCATAGTCCAACTTAGAAGAATTTGTACTAACTTAGATGATATCTAGGGTATCAGAATATTTAGTGTTAAACTATAGGAATCTTGATTTTCTATTTAATTCAGAAATAAATGAATTTTTCCAAACTTTGGATTCTTAGAAAAATATTAATTTCCAAATTTATGACATCTAGAAAAAATTATTTTTAATACTTTTTGAAATTAAGCTTAGGATTGATCATAAGTTTCTTGCTTAGCAAGATTTAAGTGAAATCAATTTTTAACTAGGTCCAAATCCTCAAGCTTCTCCTGCCTTTTTCATAACTTTCTGTTTCTTTCATTCTTTTCTTTTTTTTTCTTTTTATTCTTTTTCTTTCTCTTTTCCTTTTTCTTTTTCTTTTCTTTTTCTTTTTTCTTTTTTTTCTTCTTCTAATAGAGGGTTACTGTATCTGGATAATCCTTTAATGATTTTAAATTTCACTATCCCTATTCTAAAGTTAAGAACTTATTTTCTTTCCTTAACTTAAATTATATTATTAGAAAATGAATTTTTAATAAAGTCTAAATTCTTTAAAAATTACTATTCAAAAAACCTTACATTTTCAAAAATCCAATTTTTCTTACTATAAATAGTAAAATCATTTTCCTATTATTATCTGCCCACCTTCTAAACTTTAATTTAATCCTTTTTACAAAAGTTCTTACTTAGCTTTCCTATTGTATTTTTATACTTATAATTTAGTAATCTTAAAATAACTCCACATAACAAAAGTTAAAATAAAATTAATTTATAGTTTCTATAAGGACAAATAAAGTTTAACTTTGAAAATTATTTTTCTTCCTCCCACTGAACTTAAATTTTTAAATATTTTGCAATCAATTCAAAAAAATGTAGCAGGAAGAAAAAGTAAAAGTTGAATCACTAGCTACTCAAACATCCTATCAATTTCATATACATGTGTAATCAAGATTGAATGACCGTAGAGGAAAGTAAATTTTGCCTAAAACATGCTTGCAATAATATTAAACTAAAAGGAAGTATAATAAGTTTAAAATTTATTTTTCCTCCTGCGGCCAAACTTGATTTTAAACATGTATAATATTCAGTATAAAAATAAAAGCAGGAAAAAAAAGTTTAGAAATGTTATCTAACATAAATGTCTATAAAAAACATTTATAATTATTCATCAGGATAGAAAAAGTGTAGTAGAAAGTAATTCTAAACTAAACATGGCAAAATGAAATAGAAAAAGTCTAATTAACAAAACAAGTATCAATATAGGAATATAAATATGTTCTTCAAGTCCAATTTAAAGTTGTAACATAAAAATAATCATAAAAGACAAACACAACAAAAATGCTAAATAAGGTTAATTCTTCCTTTAACTCATCACTTTTCACTATCTTAATTACAATTTCTAACGAAATCATTATATTATACATTGGGTGCTAATAAATGATTTTATAGAGCCTATCCCATGGACATGATTATATCTGATATATTGGGTCTCGAGCGCCAACCCCAGGCATCACCATATCCATTATAAGGATAGTGTAAAATCATCCACATGTTACTTATCAAATATGTTTTCTACTTCTATCAAATGAAAATAAAGTCAAAAAAAGGAAGTAACAAAATTGAGATGGAATTGTCACTATTAAAATTGATATTGTCCCTTGTAAAATTCAAGTTCGGGTGAGACCCGAGTCGTAGTGGACTAGTCAATCCAACCACTACAAGAGAATATATAAATCTAGCCATAATAAGAACTTATGAATCACCTCCCTCATAAGACACAAAGATTAAATCAGAACACTAACAATCCAAACATCAACCAATCAACAATTAAACTAAATAATTCACACTAAAGAAAATTCAACACAACACTAAGAATCATAACTCTCAAGCACACAAAATCAAACCACACTGATAACTATGGGTTGCCTTCCCTAAAGCGCTTGGTTTAATATTGCCAGCCCAACAAATGAATCCTCTTCGATCAAAATTTCATTTAAGTAATCCTTGTTTAATCACCCATTCTTTTCCAGATCTAGAGATTCCTACAAAGTCCTCGAATATAAATTTTTCTTTTTTATCTTAATTTTCAGATTAGTTCATATCGTCGTTCCTCATATTTCTTTCCAGATCTAATATTCTCCAAGTGATTTTTAGAGTTTTTATATTAATATCATCCTTCAAATTTATAAGAAATTGGTCTTTAAATGATACTTCAAGATCTCCCAAATTTTGGATTGGAATCTTTCAAGATAATTCAGATTCCAGAATAAATTCTTCTAGGGTACTCTTCTGTTCAGTTGTCTTTCAGTTCTTCCCCTTGATACTGCGTAAATGGTGGACACGGTCTTTCTATATTTATCTTAGTTGAGGAAATAAGTTTTTCTAATTCCCTAGGAATTTTTTCCATTGGTCTGTCAATCTGCTTATCCTCATCTCTCAACTCAAAGTCCTTTTGAAACATATCGTTGAATTCTCTTCTAAACATTTGTTCAAAAATTTTAAATTACTCATCATTCATCTCCTTAAAGTTTATCACTGGGCGTAATTGTTAATTGCATTAATAATCTTCGCCAGTCTGTTTTTTAGATTCTTTATGGTGGCCCATTGACATTCCAGCTCACTCTCCATTTGAATAACAACCTCTTCTAACAGTCACTCCTCTTCATTAAGTGGGTTGAAGTTAAATCCAAAAGAAACTTCATTATTATAATAGCCATGATTATTCCAACAACATGTATGATTAAATTGGTCTTTGATACACCTAAAATACATAATATTTTTAGATACATTTTTATACCTATTTTTGTGATATTGCACTTTAATGGAAGGTATTTTTTATGTTTTTCTTACAGATACAAGTAAAACTGAAAAAAAAAGCTTAAAGGAATAAAAAGGATCAAATTTGGAGTAAAAAGCTAAGAAATTGTGCAAAAGAGTTTCGGCACCTAAGCGCCAAATTCGATGCTTAAGCACTGGTTAAAAAGAGAAGGCCAAGCCTAAGCATCGATACATCATGCTTAAGCACCACTGGTAGTTACTAGACGAGTAAAATTCATTTTCACAAATTTTGAAGTGGTTTTTGAGGCACCGATTGTCTTAATAGGTGATTGTAACCACCATGGACAAAAATTATCATGAAAGGATGTCTCCCTTAGGAAAATACATCGAATCAAGACACATTTTAAAGAGATCCCAAGACACCTTTTGGAAAACTATCAAAGAAAGAAAAGAAGACTTAGAAAAGAGTCCTGAAAGTATTGGCATGTTTTGAAAGTTCTTTTGTGGGAAGTTAGTTCGGAGAGATTTTCAGGAAGCATTTTTTTTACTTTATCCTTTTTGTTATATTGTTTTGAGTGATTGTAAAAGAGAAGAGATTCAAAGGAACTTCAAGAGTTTGGTGGAGGACTTGAGATAAGTTTTTATCTTTTTGTTTTTGAATAATTTTTGTTTTAATTGAGACTTGTTGTCGGTTTGACAATAATTTCCTCTTTTGAACTAAATTGTGGTTTAGTTTTCTCCATGGATTCTGACTAGTTTTACTTATCTTTCTCCTTAAAATGATAAGTAATTAAGTTTTGGATGGAAGCTGTGCAGAGTATTGATCTTTAATGATTGAAGAAGTTATGATAATTTAAATCCATGCACTTCATTTTCTTCATGATTTGGCCAATCTAGATGTTAAAATTTGTCTTAAGAACATGTAAGAACTGGAATGGTAATGTCTCAGTTAACAATTGAAAAGAATCACATGAGGTTGTATGAATGAGGATGTAGTTCATATGATTGAGTGCAAATAAATAGTGAAATATTCATTGATGGGTGTCGAGTTAGAGGACTTTAAAGTGATAGGTTAAAGCCCGCTACTTGATTTATTATTTTA
Source organism: Phalaenopsis aphrodite (assembly GCA_003013225.1). Taxonomy (NCBI): domain Eukaryota; kingdom Viridiplantae; phylum Streptophyta; class Magnoliopsida; order Asparagales; family Orchidaceae; genus Phalaenopsis; species Phalaenopsis aphrodite. The sequence goes on from NEWO01000972.1 coordinate 75,865, forward strand.
GGTTCTGATAAGAGAATTTGAGCCCTCAGGTGGAGGGAATCGAGGGAACTCTAGAGTGAAAGTTAGTATCTTCTCTGCCTATCCGGTCTTCAGAACTATTCAAACTTTAAATTAACCAATGTTCTTTATAACATCTCGAGTAAGGGTAAAGAATATTATTGCTCCTATTTGGCACAACACAATTTGCATACTTCCACAATAGAATTCCTATAATTCTTACTGATTCATGATCAGAAGAAAGATATTTTCATATTAAGTACTTTTCTTCTACAAAAACATTAGTTATCTTTTTAAGTTTTTACTGTTTCGTTAAAATATCAAAAATACCTAAAATATTTAAAATTTAAATTACTACAAAAAATCATTTTTAGTTTAAGTAATTATCCTTTTAAAAATAGAAAAACTTTTTTAAAAGTGCATATTGCATAATCTTCCCTGTAGAAATAAGAAATATAAGTGAACAATACCATTAGAACTATTATTGTACTGAGCTTAAGCATTAAGTCGGGATCAAGCTTTTGTTGTCGTTTCCAGGGAAGAAAATTAAGTAAATTTCTATTTTTAGAAAATATTATTTAAAATTTAAATTTTATATCTTAGTTTTTATGTTTTATTTTATTTTATTTTATTTTATGTTTGTGTATGCGTAGTTCAGGTTCTAAAGGACTAGTGACCTACGATTCTTAATTAGAAAGAACTGTTAAGAAAATTAGAGAAAACAAAAAAATTAAAAATCTTGAAAAATAAAAAAAAATTACAAATATGATAAACTAAAATAATCAAAATGCTGAAATTTATCAAGAGTTTAGACTTTTAAGAGATTATGCCAACCCTACTTTAGATGAACTTCATTGAAGTATTCGAAAACCTAGTGTAGTGGCTAATTCATTTGAGCTTAAACCTCCTATTATCCAAATGGTATCATATAATAAGTTTAGGGGATCACCACCTGAAGATCCAAATTTACATCTTATCATTTTTTTAGAATTATGTGCTACATTTAAATATGATGGTGTTTCAGACGATGCCATAAGACTTAGGTTATTTACTTTCTCACTGAGGGATAAAGCTAAGTTGTGGTTGAATTTGTTAGCACCTAGATCTATCAGATCTTTGGGTGATTTAGCACAAAAATTCCTTGATAAATATTTTCTACAATTAAAAAACTGTGAAGCTTAGAAATGATATTATATCTTTTAATCAGTTTGATGTGGAATCTATATATGAAGCATGGGAATGATTTAAAGAACTCTTAAGAAAGTGTCTACACCAAGCTATACTAGATTGATTAATAATTCAAACCTTTTACAATGGATTAATTGGTTCTCATAGATCTGTTATCGATGCCGATGCTGGTGGTTCATTGATGTCAAAACCATTTCATGACGCTTGTGCTTTAATTGAAGAGATAGCTACCAATAATTTTTAATGGCCTTTTGATAGAGTGAATCTAAAGAAAGTATCCAATATTCATGAAATTGATGCATTTACTATCTTAGCAAATCAAGTTGCTGCAATTGAAAGGAAGTTAGACCAATTTGGAATGAAGTTTTCTCAACCAATTTCCATGATTGAAGAGAATTTATTAGGTCAAATGGTAGATTCTCAAGCATCATTAGAAACTTTGAATGCCTTAAATAATAAGAAAAATAACCCATAATAAAATTGTTATAACTCAAGTTGGAAGAGCATCCCAACTTTAATAGGAATAACAATTCGGGTGGTAATAATCAGCAATGGGGGAACAATCAAGGAAACTCATTGGGAAACTGGAACAACAAAGGGAATAATAATTATCAATCTACTTTTCCTCCATGTTTCAATAGTAATACACAATTTAAGGATAAGAAGTTTTCTATAGAAGAAGTGGTGTTAAAAATGGGTAATAAGTTACAAAGTCAAGGAGTTACAATTAGAAATATTAAGAATTAACTTAGGCAAATCACAAGTTCATTAAGTAATAGATCCCATTGAACACTTCCTACTAATATGGAATCAAATCCAAAAGACCAGAATAAAGAGCAAGTTAAAACCGTATAGCTTAGAAGCGAAAGAGAGTTGGAAGGTAAGGTTCAAAAAGAGATTGAAGCAGAGAGAGAAGAAATTGAAGAATCAAAAAAGGACGCTTCGAAAGATTCTGAAAGACCTATTTCTCCACGGAATATTGATTTAGAAAAACCACCATCTCCATTTCCTCAAAGACTTCGTTAACAGAAGTTGGATAAGTAATTGTAAAAATTTGTGTAACTATTTAAGAAGCTTATAATAAATATTCCATTTGTTGAAGCCTTTGAACAAATGCCAAGCTATGTAAAGTTTATGAAGGATATTCTCAATAGAAAAAATAAATATGAAGATAATGAGACTGTTGCACTTAGTGAGGAGTGGAGTGATATAATTTAGAAGAAACTTCCTGAAAAGCTTAAAGATCCTGGTAGCTTTACAATTCCATGTGCAATGGGAGACAGATTTATGGGAAAGCTTTATGTGATTTAGGTGTAAGCATTAACCTTATTCCATTATCAATATTTAAAATATTTGGATTAGGAGAAATAACCCCTACTATTGTAACTCTGTAGTTAGCTGATCATTCAATGACCTATCCTAAAGAAGTTATAAAAGATGTCTTAGTGAAAGTGGATCGGTTTATCTTTCCTGTTGATTTCATTGTGCTAGATATGGATGAAGATAAAGAGATACCTATCATTTTGGGGAGACCTTTCCTAGCCACAGGAAGAGCAATGATAGATGCGTAGAAAGGGGAATTAATAGTACACGTCAATGATCAAACTTTTACTTTTAACATTTCAAAATCAATGAAATAACATCCAAAAGGTAATGATGATGAATGCTATAGAATGGATGTTATAATATATTTGAGTGAATGTCATTTCAAGTCTACTTATGAAGAAAAATCTGAAGAAAAAGATTTGGAACACGAGCAAGAAGAGGAATTAGATCAATGTGTAAACCTTTTTAAGGAAGATTCAAGTTATGTTCAAGAAAGTTTTGAAATTTTGGACACGATAAATAAATATAAATCATTTTGTCTATCTATTAAAAAACCTCCAGAACTTTAGTTGAAATTACTTCCTGAACATTTAAAATATGCCTTTTTAGGAGATTCCTCTACTTTACCTGACATAATTTCCTTGAAGTTAACAAAGGAAGAAGAAGAAAAGTTGATGAAAATTCTAAAAAAATTTAATAAAGCCTTCAGATGGACAATTGTTGATATTAAAGGAATCAACCCTTCAATTTATATGCATAGAATTAATCTGGAAGAAAACTGCAAACCTAAGACTGGTCCACATAGGATTTTAAGTCCTATTATGAAAGAGGTTGTTAAGAAAGAAATTTTAAAGTGGTTAGTTGCTGGAATTCTCTATCTTATTTCAGATAGTGCATGTGTTAGTTCAATTCACTATGTTCCTAAGAAAGGAGTAATCGTAATTATGAATGAGCATAATGACTTAATACCTGCTAGATAAGTTACAGGGTGGTGAATATGCATTGATTATAGAAAATTAAATCTTGCTACTAGGAAAGATCATTTTCCACTAACCTTTCTAGATCAATTGCTGGATAGACTAGCTGGGCACAAATACTTTTGTTTTCTGGATGGATATACCAGTTATCACCAAATTTAAATATCTCCTAAGGATCAAGAGAAAACAACATTTACCAGTCATTATGGTACTTTTGCTTTTAAAAGAATGCCCTTTGGTTTATGTAATGCACCTACTACGTTTCAAAGATGTATGATGGCAATTTTTTGTAATTTAATTGAAATACGGATTGAAGTCTTTATGGATGACTATTTGGTGTTTGGAACTTCATTTGACTCATGTTTAGAACATTTATCTAAAGTACTTAAGCACTGTGAAGAAACAAATTAAATCCTTAATTGTGAAAAATGACAATTTATAGTAGCAAGAGGAATTGTATTAGGTCATCAAATATCAGAAAATGGTATGGAAGTAGATCCTGCTAAAATTCAAGTGATCACTAATTTACTTTATCCAATAAATGTAAGGGAAATTAGGAGTTTTTTAGGATATATTGGATTCTACAGGCGATATATTAAGGACTTTTCTAAGATTAGTAAGCCCTTATGCCATTAACTGGAGAAAGATGCAATTTTTAATTTTGACGAGGAATGCCTAAAAGCTTTTGAATTATTGAAAGAAAAATAAATCACTGTACCAATTATAGTTTCACCAAATTGGGAAAAATCTTTTGAACTTATGTGTGACACAAGTGATTATGCTATTTGAACTGTTTTAGGACAAAGATATGATAAAATTTTCAAAGTTATTTACTATGCTAGTAAAACTTTTAATGAAACTCAAATTAATTATACAACAACTGAAAAAGAGTTATTAGCAATAGTATATGCCATTGATAAATTTAGATCATATTTGATTAGAACTCATTGTATAGTGCATACGGATCATTCTGCTATTAAGTACCTAATGAAAAATAAGGATACTAAACCGAGACTTATAACATGGATTCTTCTTTTACAAGAATTTGATTTTGAAGTAGTAGATTGGAAGGGAACTGAAAATCAAATTGCTGATCATTTGTTCAGGTTTGAATTTTAGAAAACCACTCTATTTTGAAAAATAAATTAATGAAAATTTTCCATATGAAAAATCGTTCACTGTAAATGAGTGGTGTATTCCGCGGTATGCCGACATTGTGAACTATATTGTTAGTGATCTTAAACCCGATGGAATAACATGCCAACAAATGAGGAAATAAATTTCTTAAGCTAAGACTTATTTTTGGGATGACCCATATTTATATAAACAAGGAAAAAATCTGATCATTCGAAAATATGTACTTTAGAATAAACTTTTGTAATTATGTAAAAATCTCATAATTTTTATTTTTAGGGACATTTTGGTGTTGATAAAACAACATAAAAAATTCTACAATTTGGATTTTATTTGCCTACAATTTTTAGAGATGTTAGTGCTTATATCAAAACTTGTTATAGATGTCAAAGAGTAGGCAATCTTTATAGAAGAAATGAGATGCCCCTTAATTATTTGCTAGAAGCTAAAATATTTGATGTTTGCAGTTTAGATTTCATGGGACCATTTATACCATCTTTCAAAAATTTATATATTCTATTAGCAGTGGACAATGTATCCAAATGGATAGAAGCTGTTGCTTTACCTCAATGTCTTACTCAAAGTGTTGCAAAATTTTTGAAAACAAACATATTTTATAGATTTGGGATGCCGAGAGTTATCATTACTGATGGGAGAAATCATTTCAGAAATGCCATTATGGAGAAGTTATTAAAGAAATATAAATAAATCATACAAATGCTACTGCTTATCATCATTAGAAAAGTGATTTGGTTGTATTATCCAACCAAGAAATTAAAAGATTTATGGAAAAATCTGTGAATCCAATAAAAATGGATTTGTCAGTCAAACTTGACTATGCTTTGTGGGCTTATAGGGCTGCATATAGAACTTTTATAAGAATGTCCCCATATAGGCTAATATTTCAGAAAGCATGTCACTTACCAGTTGAACTTGAGAAAAAAACATATTGGGTTGTTAAAGAGTTCAATTATAATTTAAAATATGCTGGTGAGAAAAGACTGTTATAATTAAATGAACTTGAAGAGATAAGGAATGAATTTTATGGGAGTGCTATGATTTATAAAGAAAAGATGAAAATGTGGCATGATCGAAAGATTCTTATTAAAAATTTTCAGCCAGGGTAATAAGTTTTTCTATATAATGCAAGGTTAAGATTATTTCCAGGAAAACTTAAGCCCAGGCGGATGGGCCCATTTGTTGTGATAAAAGTTTATCTTTATGGAGCTATGGATATTAAAGATCCTAATTCTGAGAAAATTTATAAAGTGAATGGACATAAACTGAAACCTTATTATACAGGGGATCAACATAAATATAATGGTCAACTAGAAAGAGCACTGGTTACATCGGGCTGACGACATAATACCAACTGCTTTCTGATAGACAACCCATAGTTATCAGTGTGTTTTTTCTTTGATTGTTGTTTTGAGTCTGATTAAGAAATTTGGGGTAGTATTTTTGAGATTAATAAGTACTAGTAATGATTTTTAAACTTTATGTAGTGACCTAGACATGTTAGAAAGAGAATTTAGATGTTAGGTTGACTGGTACAAAAATGTGCAATGGCGCTTAAGCGCCAAATCTGGTGCTTAAGCACGACAATTTAATCACATGTGCAAATTTTGATTTCTAGGTGTAACTACATTTTAGTTGGAATAAATGTGTCTTGGTAGATTCTAGTCGTGCCTAGAAGTTGTGAGGAGGAATTAGGCTTATAAATAGAAGGGATTTGTGAAGGAATTTCACCCCTGATTATTTTTAGCCCTAAAAGTCTAAGAAAGAGAGAGATTTAGAGAAACTTTCTTCATGAGAGATGGATTTGAAGAAGAAGGAAGAAGCCATGAGGAAGAGGTTCATTAGTCAAAGTGCACAGGAGATGTATAGCAGTTTCTTACCTGTTAGTATTGGGATATCGGAGAAGATCAACCAGATGGAGAATATTATATATGTATTAGAGACTAAGGTGTTTGAATTGCATGCTCATCTAGAACATATTGGGTGGCAACTTAAGATGTAATTTAGCCATACGAGTTATGTAGAGGAAGCAGATAAGACGATGTTCCTTAAGCAAATGTGGATCAAAGATGATAGTATTAGAGCTTGTCACCACCGTCTGTTTTATCAACTCTATATTCTTAGAAAGACTACTGAGAGACAAGAATTTGTTCCTTCTAATGAAGAGTGACATTAAGTTAAGTGTTAGGAATTGTGTATTTGGAGTAATATTTTTAAGTGTGTTAGTGTTTAGTGTTTGTGTCACTTATGTGTTTAATTGTAAATGTGTGTTAAGTGTTTTGTACTCAAGAAAATTTTCTCATCCAAGACTATTTAGAGAGAGAACTTAGTGTTAATTGTGTTTGTACTTGTTTTTGAATTAATATAATTTTTTTTTTTGTGAAAATTTGTGTTATTTTTAGCCTCAAATTAAATTAATTATTTTAGAGAATTTTGAGAGAGAAGGGAGTTATAGAAAGTGAAAATTGTCATTTAAGTTATTTGAGACCATTTAGGAGTGGTTTACATAGGCTAATAGTGCATTTTACTTAAGAAGAAAAATTTCAAACATTATGCACTAGCGCGTAAGTGCCACATCTAAGCCTTAAGCACGATCCAACCCGAGAGGTAGGAGCCTAAGCGCCATGCTTAAGCGCCGCTTCAGAAAAATCGGTTTGTGAACAGTTAAAATTGATTTTTTGGTCCAAAACTGCCCTTTTTAATGCCTCCTATCATCTTCCCCAACTCGAGTTCAAAATTTTTAGGGCTAGGGCAAGTGAAATTCTGAGATTTCTTGGTGGAATCAAGTTAGATTTGCTAGATCCAAGTTCCATAAGGTAAGAGCTTTACTTCTATGCAAAAAGTTTTGGATTTTAACCATATATTTTAAGCACATTTGAAAGATTTCAAAAATTTACTATTCATGGTGGAAAGTAAAGAAAAATCTATGGAATTTGCTTGAGAAGTTTAGTTAGTGCTTCTGGAAATTTAGTTTAGTGATTTAAACTTGATTTTGAAAGTTGTTTTTGGAATTTATCAAATTTTTAGAATGGCACCGAGAATGAAAAGGATCAAAGGAAAGAACCCATTTGATTCGAGCAAATTTGTCAGTTCAAAAGCTCAGAATCGATATAGTGACGCTCTACAGTCCCGAAAATTGATTTAGGAGCAATGTTTTAAGAGTTCAGGTGGAGAAGTGGAAGACCTAATAGTCTGCTGACAGTGGGAAAAGTTCTTTTATTTCTCTACCATCACTGTAATTTCTGTTGCAAGAGAGTTTTATGTAAATCTCTAGGAGGCTGAGGACTATCGAGTTATGATTCGAAGGAATTTGGTGTCTTTTAGTCTAGATGTAATCAACTTGTTTTACCATTTACCCCCAAAGACTTTGTGTTTTTATGCGAATTATAGTCATACGAAAGTGGAATTGGATGAGATCATTTCTTATTTAACTGTTGGAAGAGGAGCTTGGAAGATTACAATTGAGAGGAGAGTAAATTTTCTAATGCCAAAGTTGTGTGCACCATTAAAGGCTTGGCACTATTTTATATCTACTCATCTACTTCCTACAAATTATCTCAGTGAAGTGAGCAGAGAGAGAGCGACGTTGAATTATTACATTTAGGAGGGAAAGCCCATCAACATTGGGGCTTTGATCAATCACACTATCATCCGTTCAGCCACTACTGCTACTACTACAGGTATAGAATTTCCTTCCTTGATGTTTTCTATATGCAGGAAGGCTGGAGTAAAGTATGATATCTGAGAGGAAGTTTTGTTGCCTTTAAAGCCCATTATGAAAGTGAATGTGAAGACTTATTCGGAGCATTTGATTTTTAGCTAGAGAGGAGGATTTTCCAAGAGCTATGGAATAGAGACCTCTGCTGCATCTACCTCTGCTGCATCTTCATTAAGAGCATCTGCTTCATGTGCTTCTATATTACGAGGTGAGTCAACAGATACTCAAGAGTAGTTATTATAGAAGATGATGACTCATATCCACTTTACCGCTGATAAAGTTCAAAATCTAGATCAATTTGTTGAGCATACAAATAGGTGTAATAGGAGAAAGATTTACTTTGAGGAGAACTTATACCCGAGCTCTGGAGGGCCTGATTAGAGGTGACCCAGGAGTGGTATTTCCTCAATATGTTCATTATCCTGACTATGAGCCTAAAGAAAAATGGTATAGTGGCGATTCTGAGAGTGAAGAGGAGTAGAGATGAGAGATGATGTGTTGGACTTGATTTGGTTGGATGTATTGTTATGTTTGTGTTTTGTTATGGACTGTGATGTAGTACTGCTATAGATGCAGTTATATGATGTTGTGGACTATGTTTTATGTTGTGTTTTGAACTTTTATGTTCTATTGTTGTTGTGATTCTTATGTTAGATAGTATTTTGTTTTTAAAATTTTTGGTTAGTAACTGTTTTAATTTCTAGTACTGTGGATTGGTTAATTTAGCACTTAACTTAATTCCATGTCTTTTTTAAAAAAAAAAGTTAAAAATCTTGCTAGCTTAGATCTTAATTTTAAAATTCAGGAATTGCCACCCTATATTTTTCTTCTATCATGTTAGTGTGTTGTTTGCTTTTTTACCCACTGTTTAGAAGTCTATTGAATCTCTACATGTTAAACTAAAATAAAATGTTAGAAAATTTGATCAAAATTAATTGTACCCCGACATTTAGTTTTATACTTGTATAATTAGGATGTAAAAATTCATGTTAGCTTGTTATTTCAATTTTCATTCCTGCCTGTATAATTATCGGATGTTAAATTGTTTAATCTGTTAAAAAAAAATTAAGTTTGAGGGAGGGATGAAAAACATTTTCAAAACTTCCATTTTATTTATTCTCAAATGAACTAAAAATGAATTTGAATTTTAAAAGAAAAATTTTGATTTTAGAAATGAGTAAGAAAAAGTAGTTAAAATTTTAAGTAATGAAGAAAAACTTTAAGTTTAAAATTTTTAGTATAGAAAATGATTAGTATAAGTGACTATATTTAGTAAGAAAAATTGTTTTTTTGAAAAATTTAGATAATTTAGATTTTTATTTTTAATACTTCAATTTATTTTATTAAAATGATTTTCAAACTATTATTATATTTATAAGTAAAAGTTTTATATCAAGACTTTACTTTAGGAAAGGAGAAGTGAAAAGATATAGTAATCCTTGCCTGAAAAAGAAAAAAAAGAAGAAGAAAAAAAAAAGAAAATGAACACAAAAAGAAAAGAAAAGAAAATGAAAAGAAAAAGAAAAGGAACTTAAGGGAGAAGAAGCTTGAGGATTAGTGCCTAATCAAAATTTGGTTTTGCATTTGATCTTTTTAAAGTAAAAGACTTGATAAAATCTTAAGCTTATAAATATAATATAGTAAGTAAAATTATTTTTAATAAAAATTTTTAAGTAGAGAAAATAAAAGAACCTAAATCTAAATTTAGAGAACTTACAGTATTTCTAAATTAAATAGGAACTCATATTTTCATAGTTCTTAACATTAAAAATATTCAAACTTTAAGTTGGTCTCATTTACTAATTATATTTTCTAAATTATACTATATTTCTAAATCTAAATTTTAGTAACTCCTAAAGAAAATTATATACATATCATACATATTTGGTTTTTAAAGATTGAAGTGTCAGAGGAGAAGTAACATTTTAAGTTTGGGGGATTTTGATACACCTAAAATCTATAGTGTTTTTAGACACATTTTTTTACCTATTTTTTAGATATTATGCTTTAATGGAAGGTATTTTGATGTTTCCCTTGCAGATACAAGTAAAAATGAAAAAAAATGCTTAAAGGAGTGAAAAAGGATCAAATTTGGAGTAAAAAGGTGAAAAATTTTGGAAAAGAGTTTTGGCGCCTAAGCGCAAGAACTGGTGCTTAAGCACTGATTAAATAGAGAAGCCACTTCTAAGCCTTGAGACCCACGCTTAAGCGTCAGTGGTAGTTACTAGACGACTAAAATTCGTTTTCACAAATTTCGAAGAGGATTTTGAGGCACTGATTGGCTTAATAGGTGGTTGTAAGCACCATGGACAAAAATTATCATGAAAGAATGCGTCTCTTGGGAAAATACATCGAATTAAGACACATTTTGAAGAGATCCCAAGACACCTCTTGGAAAACTATAAAAGAAAGAAGAGAGGAATTAGAAAAGAGTCCTGAAAATATTGACAAGTTTTTAAAGTTCTTCTTTAAGAAGTTAGTTCGGAGAGATTTTCAGGAACCATTTTTTTTTACTTTATCCTTTTTGTTATTTTGTTTTGAGTGATTGTAAAAGAGAAGAGATTCAAAGGAACTTGAAGAGTTTGGTAGAGGACTTGAGATAAGTTTCTATCTTTTTATTTTAGAATACTTTTGGTTTTAATTCAGACTTGTTGTTGGTTTGAGAATGATTTCTTCTTTTAAACTAAAGTGTGATTTGGTTTTATCCATTGATTCTGACTAGTTTTACTTATCTTTCTTCTTAAAATGATAAGTAATTAAGTTTTGGATGGAAGCTGTGGAGAGTATTGATTTTTAATGATGGAAGAAGTTGGGATGATTTAAATCCATGCACTTGATTTTCTTCTTGATTTGGCCAATCCAAATGTTAAAATTTGTTGTAAGAACATGTAAGAACTGGAATGGTATTGTCTAAGTCAGCAATTGGAAAGAATCACATGAGGTTGTATGAATTAGAATGTAGTTCATATGATTGAATCCAAATAAATAGGAAAATATTCATTGATGGGTGTCGAGTTAGAGGACTTTAAAGTGACAGGTTAAAGCGCCCAACTTGGTTTATTGTTTTGGGTTCTGATACGAGAATGTTAGCCCACAGGTGGAGGGAATCGAGAGAACACTAGAGTGAATGCTAGTATCTTCCTGCCTAGCCGGTCTTCAGAAATATTTAAACTTTAAATTTGTCAATGTTTTTTATAGCATCCCTAGTTTGGGTAAAGAATATTATTGCTCCTATTTGGCACAACTCAATTCGCATACTTCTACAACATAATTCCTATGATGGAAGAAGTTGTGATGATTTAAATCCATGCACTTCATTTTCTTCTTGAATTGGCCAATCCAAATGTTAAAATTTGTTGTAAGAACATGTAAGAACCGGAATGGTATTGTCTAAGTCAACAATTGGAAAGAAACACGTGAGGTTGTAAGAATGAGAATGTAGTTCATATGATTGAGTGCAAATAAATAGGGAAATATTCATTGATGGGTGTCAAGTTAGAGGACTTTAAAGTGACAGGTTAAAGCCACCAACTTGGTTTATTATTTTAGGTTCTGATACGAGAATGTTAGCCCACAGGTGGAGGGAATCAAGGGAACTCTAGAGTGAGAGCTAGTATCTTCCCTGCCTAGCCTGTCTTCAGAACTATTCGAACTTTAAATTTGTCAATGTTTTTTATAGCATCTCTAGTTTGGGTAAAGAATATTATTGCTCATATTTGACACAACACAATTTGCATACTTCTACAACATAATTCCTATGATGGAAGAAGTTGTGATGATTTAAATCCATGCACTTCATTTTCTTCTTGAATTGGCCAATCCAAATATTAAAATTTGTTGTAAGAACATGTAAGAACCGGAATGGTATTGTCTAAGTCAATAATTGGAAAGAATCACATGAGGTTGTATGAATGAGAATGTAGTTCATATGATTGAGTGCAAATAAATAAGGAAATATTCAATGATGGGTGTCGAGTTACAGGACTTTAAAGTGACAGGTTAAAGCCCCCAACATGGTTTATTGTTTTAGGTTCTGATATGAGAATGTTAGCCCACAGGTAGAGGGAATACAGGGAACTTTAGAGTGAGAGCTAGTATCTTCCCTGCCTAGCCGGTCTTCAGAACTATTCAAAATTTAAATTAGTCAATGTTTTTTATAGCATCTCTAGTTTGGGTAAAAAATATTTTTGCTCCTATTTGGCACAACACAATGTGCATACTTCTACAACATAATTCCTATGCTTATTACTGATTCATGATAAGAAGAAAGATATTTTCATATTAAGTACTTTTCTTCTACAAAAACTTTAGTTATCTTTTTAAGTTGCTACTGTTTCGTTAAAATATAAATAATACCAAAATTATTTAAATTTTAAATTCTTGCAAAAATCATTTTTAGTTTAAGTCATTATTTTTTTTAAAAATACAAAAACTTTTTAAAAATTGCATATTGCATAATCTTCCCTATGGGTTCGTTATTCAGGTCTTAATAAAAAAGTCTTATATTACTTGATAACGATACATATACTTGCGTAGTATCCCAATATAAATATATATAAATTAAAATGTTAAATTCTTATTTTTCTTCAGGATCAAGTTCTTGGTTTTGTTGCAAAATAAGAAATATAAGTGAAAAACACCATCCGAACTATTGCTACAGTGTGCATACGCACTAAGTCGGGATCAGTCTTCCCCTCCAAAATAATTATTCCAGTTAAAATTTGAATAATTTTCCCAACATGGGTTGCAATAATTGAAATAAGGATTGTATATCTCATGGCTAGTTACAAAATAGTAGGCTCAATCGTTTGTCCAAATAAATTTTCCTTAATAATTGGGGGTCCTTAAGGATAACTTTTTATGTATTGATATAACTTCCTCTCAATATTTGCAATCTATGAAATTAAAATTGTAAGCTTATCATTTTTAAAAGTTTCCTCTCTTGTGGTTTACTCTTTCAAAGCTATTAACATTATAATCCAAATCTAATTATTCATTATATCATTGATCTATCATTTCTACATTAAATTCGTGGAGTCTTTTCCGATTCCTCATGCTCCTAAAATTTCTCTCGAAATCTGTCATTTCTACATTAAATTCATGGAGTCTATAGCTCTTGAACTATGCATAAAAATCTAATCACTTAACTAATAGGACAAATAGAAAAAATATTTTTGGTATTTTGGATTTTCTTTAAAAAAACCCACAATTATTAAACACACTATATAGTAATACTATAATTTTCAAATTTAAGTCTAACAGGTTTAACTAAGATTCTCCTAAAAGTTCTTACAAAAGCCTTCTAGACAACGACGCCAAAACTTTGAAGTACCCATAGTGTGTGCTAATTTTCTATGAGTGTTATGCTAATTTAAATCCCCAGTAATAGTGCTAAAAAATTGACCCGTCAGGAAAATATGCAGTAATTTTGAAATGTTATAAAATATAGAAAAACAATTCACACACTAGTGGTTCTATGCAAGTGCATGTATCTCTTCAAGTAATATAGATCTTTCTTTAGAAATCCAGTATCGATCCCACAAAGAAGCGAGGTAAGAAATCCCTTTGGCAAATTCGAGTGTACTACTATCAGTCATTAGTTTGGAAGACCAATTTATATGGTTTTTCTAACAAGTACTCCTAAATTTAAATCTTATGTTTAAAATAACCAACAACTACTCCTAAATGAAAATATTAATTTTTAAGATAACCCTTTCTGGATGAATTGGTTTGAAGAATTTTGAGATGTTAAAATCTATTATTCTAATGCAATGAGTTGGATAATGTAAGAATGAGATATAAATAATATTGTATGTGCCAAATAGGAGCAATCCTATTTTTTAGCCTGTGAGAGTGCAAAAAGAACATTGACTAATACAAAGTTTGGTCCTTAAATATGTGGTTAGGTTGAAACGATGTTGGCTACCACTCTAGAGCTCCCACTTCTCCCTCACCTATGGACTAACAATTTCACTTTAGTTTACAAGTAACTGGACCAAATTGGGGATTTTAGTATGTCGCCCTAAAATCTCTAATTCTACGCCCATCGATGAATATTTCCCAATTTATTTGAACCCAACCCAATGGATAACATTATCATCCATGAAATTGAATGTGATTCTTACTTTGTTGTAGAAAGTGTAGCCCTTTTGGATCTTATGTTTCTCAACATATTTTAACATTACAACAAGCCTAAATTGCAATATAATTAAAGTTCAAGTAAAAACCATCACATTTATAATTAAAACACATACTAACATGCATCCCAAAATCCTATACATAAATCATACTCATTGGAAAAGAAAAGTAAAATTAAAACAACTACATAAAATTCTCATGCCACTATTTTCAATGAAGAAGAAAGAGTAAGAAAAACTACACATAAAGCAAAAAGAAAACACGATGGAAAACTTCATTAAATCAGAGAAAATCTACTAGATAAATATTTACAAAATCATAAGATAGTGAAGATCACAATACTTATATTTTTTCCTTCAAAAGAAAGATGAAGATCTCTCCTACAAAGTCTCTTGTTGATCTATGCAATACTAGTACAATTCTGTGTAGATTCTCTAAATATTCCATCTCCAATCTCTCCAAAAAAGGTAGAAAGCTACATTTTTGCTCCTATACTAAAATATCTAAGCATTCCTCTCTCATTTTTTCTAACATACACACCCACATAAACACACAAAAATCCCATCTATGAGAGGCGCCAACCCATCTATTTTAAAGAGACACAAAATTCTTTTTTTTATGAAGAGAAACATATTTTCATTCTTAGAGATAAATTGCTTCATCCAAGAGACATATATCTTCACTCAAGAGTCTTTTCCCAAATTTCTAGACTCATTGAACCACTCAATGGGGCATTTTTTTCACTTAGAGCCTTCTAGAAATTCTTAAAATAGTCAAAAACTGCCAAAATTTTGCCCATAATTATCTCTCGCGCCTCTAGTGCCAATTTCTAGTGCATTTGGCCTTTTTTCTATAGAATTTTGCCCCTATGGCCCCTATTATTTCGATTCTAGTGCCACTTCTGTAGCCTTTGGTGCCACTCTGCAGCAGCTCCACTGTTTCACTCCATTTGGCTTCGTTTCAGCTTCGTTTCACCCCATTTCAGTTGTGTTTCATTCCTAACAGATATACCTACAAGATAAGCATCATAAAAACCTTTCTTTAAAGTGTAATTTCATTCAAAAACTTGTGATAAATGTAAAGGAGATTAAGAATATAAAGACATATCGAAATATGTCTGGTCAAAATTTTCTTTCTTGCTCGGTTTTACTCTAAATTGCACTATTTTTTCCTCCTTTTCTCCAAAAGTCTATTTCTTGTACTTGAAGCCAAAAATATACAAAATGCCTTCTTTTAAAGTGTAATTTCATTAAAAATGACCATAAAATATATATGAAAAAGTAGGTAATTTTTTGGCATGTCAACATGGTAGGGCCTTGAAACCCAAGAGACATGCTTTTGTACCAAGAACTTTTAGGTACAATTTTGAGCTGATTTTGACATCCTTTTAACTTTAGAAGATACTATTTCATCAGAGATATGATCATGAGTCTGAGGAGTAGGAAAAGGTAATGCAAAAGGACTATTTTACCTCCACTTTAGAAGCTTCTAGGGCATCTCTTGATGATATTTTTGTCATTTTGGGGAGCTCAGTTGACTTAGTAACCTCTCTCATTTGATGGGAAGGGGCACCATTTTGCTAGGGTGAGTAGAAAGAGTGCAAGAGATCTTGGAAAAGCTTTTGGAGAGAGGTGACGACTTCTTCCTCTTGGTGAGTCGCACATTTTTTCTTCTCCATTTTTCTCCTCCTCAATCCTTTCAATTCCCTCTTCTTCTTAGAAGTTCTTTTTTACTCCTTTGGGGCTGCAATTCTTGAGGATTTCTTCAAGGAAAAAGCTAGATGTTGGTAATTTCCCAAACGCTTCTTCTTATGGGCTACACTTTATCCTCTCTAGTGTAGCATTCCAGCAGCATGACTAGGTAAGAATCATCTTAGCTAAGGGATAATAGCTCCTGCAAAATTTAATGATCTCTTCAATGAGGAGAGCATCTTCATATCTTCAAGAAGGCCTCATGAGATTTTTTCCAGGAACTTCAATGGATAACGTACAAAATTTACTGTGGTGAGACTCTCCCTTTATGTATTTCCTTTCTTAGCTAGCCCTAAGTTTTTGTTGTGATAGGCGTATGGGTTTGATCGTCCACATAGGGTGTGTGTGCCAGCTCAACCACATGACTATGTAATAAATGGTTGACCTATCTGGAGTGAGCCTTTGGGTTAGGGCTTTTCATGCATGTGCAAGTTCCCTTCGTAGAGATGAGTGAATCCCCTTTCTTTTGAACCTTAGCACAAGTCATAATGTGTTCAAGCCCCTTACTCCCTTGCTATAGATGCCTCAAATTTCCCTGGAGAAGTTGGGATGTTGGACTTGCCAAAATGATAAAAGCTTTGCAGCTTGCTCATTTTCCAAAGGCTTCAAAAGTTTGTGAAACAAGAAAATCTTTATAGCTTGCCCATTTTGCAACATCATGGTGAGTTCTATCTCTAGAAATTAAGGAAATAAGTTTCCTACATACCTCTCAAAAGTTGGAGGTGACAATGCTAAACATCTAAGTGCTAAAACCTAAGTCTCCTATGAGGGATTATTATCACAAGCAAAACTCACTATTACTAATGATCATTTGCCTTCGACTGCATCATGCGTGTTATGCATAGAGAACTTTCAGCCTTACACCTTGACTTTGCACCACGATCACTTGTTTAAAACTAATTAGCATTACTTGTTCTTTAATAGGTCGTCCTAGACCGGTTGGAACCCCTCATGCCACAATCGGTCATATCAGACTGATTAGCATCACTTGTGCCTTTATCGATCATTAGTTTCATTCTTTTTTATTTCTTTTATTTTTGAAGGAGTTGTTAGCCTATTGATACTCATTTACTTCCCTTACTCAAGTAAGTCTCCCTCCTATATCAGATTAGTGATTCAAAGAGTAGAGAAATCAAACAAGAAAGGGCATAAGATAATGCAAGAAACAAGTGGAAACTCAAAATGTGGTAAGCCAACTTGAGGTCAACCTCGCAAGGATAGGCTAAGCATGTTCACTCAAACAAGATCGGGTAGGGACACATTTGACTCATATCTTAAAAGAATGCTTGCGCGGGCTACCCATCATCAGTGATTGAGATGTGGGTGCCTGTTTTGGGGTCATGAATGTTCACAAAAGGACGTATCCATCTTTGTTAATTACATCTTTTTGGTTGTCCAAGAATACTCAAGATTAAAAAGGGTTTTGATTACATAGAAGTGATCTAGCACTAAACTATCGAAAGAGGTTATCTCACAGAGGGATGCTATGATGTTTTTAGAGCTCCCGCTAAGTCATGGGGTGGAGAGTTAATCTCTCACTGTCTCTGTGTGGGTAACAGACTCATCTGCGTCAGAGCCTTTAAAATACCCACATCATGATGATGAGGATATCCCAAGGCATCAGAGCACATATTATTTGTAATTGCAGAGGACAAATCGTCGACACCCAAATGGGTGGTAGCTCATCAACCTCATGCCATCGAGATGATGTCAACTATTTCAAAGGAGTGAGAGGGCTCAACAGGAGTAGTCAAAGGAGGTGAGGAGCAATTTCTAAAAAGGTAGAGGTGGCTAGGTCAGGGTATTACTGACCCGTCATCCCAAGCCACTAAGACCCCAAGTCTACCTGGTTTTGAATGTAGTTGATCCAACATTTCTTGAGACCCCCGGTGGGCAATCCATGAATTGCATCATCCGCGAGAGGAACAAAAATCTATCCTATAATTGTCTGTTAATGCTCAAAAAGGTGGGTATTACACCTGCCAAAGTGGCGAGATTCTCCTAGAAAAGATAGAAAATGAGAGATTCAGCTACAATGCTATAATTGCTCCAACAAAAGGACTTACACCTTATTTAGGTCGAGAAACCTTCTAACACCATAAGCACGCTAGATAACAACTTAACTAGAATTCTATGTTGAGCTAGTCAAGTTGGATAAATACGAGGGATTCCCCTTAGGACATGCAACAAGATGCAGTTATCTACCACAATCCAAAGTATAAAGGCCCTATAAATTATTATTATTGGGTTATAGTCATGCATGCAAACCATTTAAAATCTAGCCTGAAGGCCATGCAGAAAGCAAAGACAAGTTTGAAAAGCTCTAAATCTTTTAATCCAAAATTTTAATTACTTAATCTTTTATTATTAGTATTTTTAAGATAAAAAGAAATCAAAATTTAGGGTCCTTAATTATTCTTAGTTATATTTTTCATGCGATTCCAGATATACAAAAAGAAAGAATATAAAATGCTCTAAAAATGCAAGGAACACAAAAATTAAAAGCACTCTATGTTAAAATAAAAGAGGATAAAATGCTACTGGACCGTGTTGACCTCACTTTTGTAAATGTCTAGTCCTTCTTCCTTAGAGGCTTAGAACTTTAATGTTGATTATCCTAGAGGTCTAGTGAGAGAACCCTACCCACTAGAAACTCTAAACACCTCTTTCATCTTCTTGGAGTCCAACATTTATGGTTTTGAACTCTAGTACTTATAAGGTTTAAACTAACATCGGGGATCTCAAGGGGAGTCTCCACAAGATTGTCAGCCTTCTAGTTAGCTCTGTATGGCTTGATCATCGGCAGGCTTACACAAACACTTGAACCTATCACAAACCAACCCATTCCCCAACTCTTTTGAAAACTCATATGGGTGGTTCCCAAACTTAGCCCTCGGCTAGGATGGCTAGGACCAACAAATGAAGGATCTAAAATGGGTTCTCCCATTGGTCTCATGGCACAAAGAGGGTGATTTCATGATTAGCATATCCAATGACCTCCAATTCCACCTAAGTATCCTACCTTGGCCTCCAAACCCCAAAGTTCAAAAAAATATCAAAATACCCCTGAAACCCTAAAATCCTTAAAATTTCCCAAATTCACCCAAAAGTCCCCAAAAATTACCAAAATACCCCTACACCTCCAAAAATTTCCAAAATGCCCCGAATGCCAAAAATTTGCTAAAATCCACAATTTCAATCAACATTTCACCAAATCATATTATAGTCATCTAATTTTTCCAATTGCACCCAAAATTACCCAAATCTACGAAAGCTAACAAAAATTCCAATATGAACCCAAAGCTCCCAAAATTCACCAATCACACCTAACTTCCACTAATTTCATCTCAAATTTTTTCAATCTCAAATCCACACTAAATTTCATAATGTCTAAGGATATTTGACATCAAATCCATACCCAATTTGATTTGCCCATGTTTAATTTCAAAAGCAAATCCATCATGTATACTTTGAATGTTCATACCCATATGAATTTCTAAAACACCATGACATTAACTTTAAAAGGCGCAATGTAAGCCCGCATGTAAAATTCGTTCTTGATCTTCCCATAAAAATCAACTCATCATGGCATTATAGTAAGCATACCATACATGCACATTAAATTTTATCGAAATAGAGCATGTTGACTTTTTCCATTTAAAATTCACAAAATTTTAACTTCCTTCTGCATGAAACGCCCCCATGGCCTCATACATGGCATGAAATGCCTCATGGAGCCTTCAATGGACATCATGAGGTCATCCATACCAAATTTGGCAAGTGGAGGTTACTCTTTCATCTTCTCTTTTACTTGGATTTTCCACCTTCATGAAACATTTAAACCCTTGCCCCATGCCCAAACCAACCACCAAAACTCACCTGAACTTTCTTAGGGGTCAAGATTTCAATCCTAACCACCTTAAGACTAAAACTCACTATTGGATCATGGGGTTAAACCCAACCTAAGCCAACTTACTAAATCCCTAACTTTCCCTTTGAAGCCTCCTTGGAACCAAATTGAGCTGATCATTTAACCTCTCCAACCATCCTGAACTCGAAGGTGACCTTGCCCTGGCAAACCAACCACCCTAGCCGATGGAAAATAACAAAACAAAGAGACCCCAATTAAATAAAACCAAAAATTGGGACTCCCTAATGCGACTCATCTCCATTGGCAATTGGAACTCTTCTTCCCTCCACCTCAGCCTCCCATTGGACATCGTGGTTTGCCATGTTTGCAACCATGGCCATGACTATAGATTAAGCACCCCCCACAACTGAAGAGAGGTGTGTGATCAAACCTTAACAAAACTTTGTAACAATTATCCCAAACCCTCTAGTAGCCTTACGAAGCTCATTCCCATTTCGTTGTACTAACTTTGAGCTCAAAATTCAAGGGCTTTTCATGGACATACCTCAAACTTCATCAAAATCCCAAATTGATTCACTCTTGAGCTTCTCCACAGTAAGAGAAGAAGTTCCTCATTAAAGTTGACTCTTCCTGATCCCTCTACACCAGACCATGACCAAGGCCACACTACCCTCTGATTGAAATCCTACATAGACCCAACCACTGACCAAATTGACACTGGAACGACTTTCATGGAACTTCAACGAAGGTTCTACAACCATGCATTTGACACCATACCTCTCAGACCAAGGTAAAGCACGAAAATTTCCATTTTGCTCTCGATTTGAGCCATTGGGAAACAAAAATTTATTTCATGCATGTGTAATCTTATAGGAAGGTTCTTATTACCTATATTAAGGTGTAAGAACAAATACCATGTGATTTGGTTAAGGATCGAGCATGATCTTAGGTCTAGAAAACATGAAATTCTCAGCTTGAGGAGACTGGGGACGATGGCCAGGAGTCATCCGATTCCATGTGTATCCAGTGGATGGCTGAGATCATATCAGTCGGAGTAATGCTATGTGAATAATAGGCTAACAAGGTAGTTGACACCGATGGTGGCATAGAATCGGAAGACTACATGTGGCTTCTCGACGTGTACGAGGAGACATTCAGTGCTCATGTTGATAAGAAGGAAAATATGAGTATTTACTGATTTAAATTATTATAAAATCTTTAAAATGCATAACATGGTGTAGAAAAATGATATAAATAAAAGAAAAATATGAACTAAAGTAATTAAGTAAGGAAAAATGTGAACTAAAGAAAAATGTGAACTAAAGCAAAAACTCTTCCTGAGCTCAGTGAACAGAAGGGAACAATGTGAACTAAAAGTTTCAAAAACTTTCTTAATATTTACTTTTAAATTAATTAATACTCCAAATTTTCTCTAAATCCTAAGTAATTAAGTATTATTCACAGAAATATGAAAATTGGAGGGTTCATTCCTTACTTGTCTAAGGATGTTCTTAGGTTTTTTCCAAAGTCAAGGACACCGATAACATTGGAAACCCTAATTTTCAAATTAAGTTACCCTTGTTTTGCTTAAAATGAATCTAAAACATAAAATATAAATCAAAAAATTAAAAAAATTGTTTTCGTAGGTTCACTGTGGTCAGACGAACTTAAAAAAAATCAAATTTCAAAATTTTTAAATATATTTTTCTTTTTTTAAAGTTAAGAAAAATACAAATAAACTCAACAAATCACCAAAATAACCAAAATTGACGAAAATGACCCTTGGAAGTCTATATAAATGTTGTAAAGCCATAAAAATTGTTTTTAATACATAAATGTTTGCCTAAATAAAAATGTATTTTGCTTAAAATAATTATAGAAATTAAAATATAATTTATAAAATCAAAAACATTAGTTTGGGGAGTTCCTTAAGACCTAAGTTAATGAAGAAAAAAAAATTGAAGTCAAAATATAAAAAGTTTATTTTCAGCCATTTTCTTAATTATTTATTTAATAAAATACAAAAAATCATAAAAAGCCCATAAAGTGTTAAGATATCATAAATCACTTCCTAATTGAGGAAAACAACTTTAAAAATTTTCGAAAAATTTTTTGGATCGTAAAAATATATTTTAAAAAATTAAAAGTATTTTCGTATATTTAAGGCTTAAAAAAATATTAAAAATAGAATAAAAATAAAAGTGGACGGAAATTGATTTCTATTTATTTATTCTTTAAACTCTAAAGAGCAGTTTTCAAAATAAAATTAGTTTTCTATTAATTTATACTTTAAAACCTACAAAAAAATATAATAATTAAAATATAATTCAAAAAATCCTAAAAATTGGATTGAGTAGTTCTTTGACCCATGTGTACCTTACAAAAGTTTCTTAAGAATAGAAGATGTGTTTTAATTAAGTAAATGAATTAAATTTGAAAATCCTTTGTTTTTTGAGCTAAAATAATTTTAGAAAATAAAATAAAAATAAAAATAATACAAAGTCTTCTCTTGTATCTTCACTAACCCATGAGCAGCAATCCAGTAAATTTCCAATGTTCTTTAGTCAAATTGACAGAGTTATGTAAAGAGCCTTAAGGGTAAAATGTTAATTATGGAATTTTGAGCCTTAATAATAAATTTTGGTTAAAAAAAGTGGTAAAAGGGTATTTTTGATCTTAATTGATTCCCTAGGATGATTGAAACATAAAGGGATAAAAGGTAAAACAAATATATACTATTTTCAATAAGAGGGTAAAATTGTAATTAATTAAATTTTTATAATTTGGAAGATAAATAAATTAGATTATTCTAATATGATGGGGCATGAGAAAACAAGACAATAATTACTTAATAAATGCCACTACCTTTTACTGTTGAACAAGGTATTATATGCTTGAAAAATTTAAAGAGTTTTACAAGTAAAATAATGAAAGTCCACAAGTTAATCATTTAGGTTAGGCTAGAGCATGGTCTCCTGAGATGGTTTGGTCGATAGATTTGATCCAAGGTTGAAAGCACATGGCCCAAATCTGAGCCCCAAAATATAACGATGTCTTACATGTAGCCTGATCTTTCATATGCAGCTATGGGTTTTATTTTTATTACTCATGTTTTCTCACGATTGGTTTTGCTTGTAATCGGTTTTTATGTTTTTCTCATTTTCATTTTCTTGAAATTTATTTAAACTTCATGCAACTATACTATGCTTAATGATACTAAACATGATGTGGTAGTAGAGTCCCAAGTATGCTCAATTATATAATTACAACAATTTTTACTACAACATTTTTTGCTCTATTACTTTGCAGGTTTTAAAATAATTGAATGACATTCATGATAAAGAGGAGTAGCCGATTTAACTATGGTAGATCATTATAAAACCCAACATGTACAGTTTAATTAATTAAATTAAAAATAATTGAAATAAAAACATAAGAAAAGAAAGTACTTAACCTGGAGCATCTACGAACAAGGAGCTCAGAGCAAGCTGAAGCAGACCGAGGATGACGATCTACAGTAGCAAAACAGATCTACACCAATTAACCATTCCTTAGAATTAAAATACAAGCCATAATATTTTGAGGTAGATCGTCTACGAGGACGTAAATCCTAAGTTTATCATTAGGCCTTTTCACAGATGTGTTGTGCAATCTAAGCCTTAACACGTTTTAGGCTCTCAGGTTATCGTTCGTTACGACATAAACCCTTCAATCTTCTAGGTTATTTGTATGATTATTTCATGTAGATGTAAGCCCTAAAAATGAAATTAGCATAATGAAAAAATCATAATTATATCTCCTAAAAACTAAAGCCACAAAATAGGATAGTTTGGGAAGTTACTGAGATTCTCCACAGAATTCGTGAAATCCAATACTTTTCTTCCTTTAAATCCCTAAAATAAACTATTCCTATTTTGATCCATTTCCCATTTGATTTTCCATGTCCGATTTTGAAACCCTAAACTTTGAGATACTTGAAGACAAATACCTATGGCTATATTGATAATTTTATTAAAAGACTTTGGTCATTGGAGATGTAATTAACTATAGAGGCTTACCTCTACAAAATTATAAAAACTAACATATAATCCAAAAGTCATGAAAATTGCTCTGATTAGTCTTCTGAACTTTAACAATATCACAAACATTTCTTAGGACCAAGGGACAAATATTGGATAATCAAATTAAGTTCCTTTAGAAATTTATAATTTTAGTTTTAAATAATTAAAGAAAATAATTAAATTTCTAACAAAATGTAACTTTACCACTAAAGTATTAATTATCCCATGATTAATGGGTCACTAAAATTTCATGACGACTTAAATTAAAAAATAATAGTTATGGGGTGTAAACCCTAGAGGCATAAATGTTTTTGTTAAATCTTATAGTTTTAGCCTAATTTAATTAATTTGTAGGCTTAAACTAGATGGAAAGGGTGTTAATTGTGATGATTAATTTGTTGTAGTGATTGAATCACAAAGGGGAGATAGGGTTGTAATTTATTCATGGTATTTTCTAAAGAGGGTAAAATTGTAATTAGTAGAATTGTTAAACCTAGGGAGAAATAAGAATTTGGATGACCGAGAAAGATGGGTTTAAGCTATAAGATCAACAAACAACTGAATTGGACCCCAACCAATGATTAAATAAAAACTTAATCCGTAGACATACTTTACAAAAACTTTCAAAGATTACATGTTTACCCAGAAGCCTCTAAACCTTAGTAGTGAGCTAGGTCTTGTTTGATACCATTTGAATAATAGTTAAAGAAAGTATTATAAGTGACAATGAAACACATTAAAACACTATAAGCTCAAGCCCAATTAAGAGGCAACAATGTAAGATTTTGTAATGTCTATAAGCATATCCTCAGGGGTACTTATTTACATAACTTTTAATATGACAATAAAAGTTAATCATTTGCCTCACTAATTGGCTAATTGAGGCATCAACAAGATTACACTAAGCACAGTCGAAAGTATAATAATATTACTCCTCATTTAACATGGCTCGATCAACTCAACAATGTAGCAATGCAAAATGAACTTAAAATAGTCCAGGAGATTTTAAAGTTGTCCATAGTCATTTTCTGAATATCATTACAAGATTTTGGACATTCCATAAGACATTTGGGCCTATTACAATTTGTTGAGAAAAATCATCCTCATAACATAAGGACTCACCAAGATATGACTAGAGCCTCTTCAACTTAAAACGTATTAATAAGAACTATCCTGCTATAACTTAACCTATTGTAATCACCAATGCTCAGAGTTATGGGTCATGTATACATTGCTCAAACCCTTTTAATAAATTGAGAACATTTAGCTGGTGTAAGTTGGAGGTTTTGATAGTACGGTCGATGTTGAGAAAGGCATCTAAGTATGTGTGATTGTGTTGTATGTCCTATTCTGATGACTTCAGTAGGCTCAACGATTGACATTATTTTTCTCTAACATTTGGCAAACAGTTAATTTTACTCTCATGAGTTTCCAGTAGCTCTGGCCCATCCGTGTGACTGGCTTATGAGATGACTAATTGAAAAAAGTACAAAACATAATGATAAAAATATAGCTTTGAGATGAAACCAAAATTTTCTTCGAAACTAATATAAGTCTAATGTCTTTATATGCTTGGAAAATTAAGAATATTTTGAGTGTCATCTTTAGAAATTTCACCTGTGGTCCCATTAATCAATCCAAGAGTTATCCTCTCAAGATTGCTTCATCGGTAGCCTTTTACTCTATGTTGGGTCTCACTTACATGATGTTGATGTTTGTCTATGGGTGTTGGTTGAGAAACTATTTGGACTTCGACTATGATTTTTAGTCCACCCCACAACTTAAAATTCTTACATCTACCTATGAGATCTTATAATGTGCTATTTTAACTTGTTTCACTTGCTTATGTTTCCTAGTCTTTTGTTTAATTCTTATATATTTGCATGTTTTGTTTATAATTTTAACCTCTTAATAGCTACCTCAAAGGTGGCAAGTACACACTACCACTTTTGGTTACTACATTTTCCCTTACTATGCCTTATAACATGTTTTATTTATGCATAATTTAATATACCTACAAAAAGCTCAAAAGTAGAGAATAGTCGGCCACCATTTAAGAGGAACCCTCTACCAAACCCTAAGACCTAATAATAATCACAAGTTTAAACATAAACTAAAACCCATGACCATAACAATAAGGAGTTAGAAGTAGCTATTAGGAAGACACAATGAATATGCAAGCAGATGAAGGACAACATCAGAAGATAGTCAAGACTCGAGATGGAGCTAAGAATGATCTATGGTGAAACTTTCCATAGTCTTAAATAACATAAACCCTTATAATTTTGAGGTTGTTCATCTGGTAAAGCTTAAATCTTCACTTTATCTTTAAGGCTTAACCCATAAGTATTCTAAGGTTTTTTCTTATGGAAGATGTAAACCCTCCTATCTTCCCAAGTTATTTGTACGAATGTGTCATGCAAATGTAAGCCCTAATTCTAAAAAATGACATTCATAAACATCAAATAACTTTACTTCTGGAATGGAAAGCCAAATAATAGGATAACTTGGAAAGTCAGCAAGGTCTGCCTCAAGATCCATGGCATTCACAATTTCTTGTTCCTTTAGTCTCCGACAATAACACTTTCTAACTGAGTATTTCCATTTGATTTTTTTATAACAAAACATGAGAACATAACTTTGAATTCTTAAAGAAGAAGCTCCTAATAATTATCAAGAAATTTCTTAAGTGATTTTAGGGATTTAAGATGTAATTAACGATAGGGGATTGCTCTTATACGAGATTAGGAATCTCATGTAATATAAACCATATCTAATAATTATATTAGAAAAGGGAATAGTTGGAAACAATATTTGCAAACTAAATGAATTTCAAGAGTTATTTATTTTAAATGGTTGGGCTGACTAATAATTAGTATGATTATCTCTCGGGGTGGTGTATTACTTCTAGTATTATGCTCAAGTATCTAAATTATTAAATATATGAGATCAATCCAGTCTCTTGTTTCAAAATAAAATTGCTAATTATCAAAATCAAATTTATATACATATATTAAAGTAAATCAGTTCTGAAATAATTGACCGGTAGGGTACAACATGGGATTTAAAGAATTAAATTTGTTTTAATCAATATTCTTTATGCACACGAGAGAAGGTAAATGAGAGGGTTGGTTCTATTTGTCACTAGCCATATTTGAATTTGCACTTTACATTTCTTGTACTCCACTTACATCATTGCAAGGGAGGGTATCTTTAGAACCTGATATTCAATAATCCAACTCCTAGAAAAGTAAGATTTCTGTTGGATTTAAAATTTACACTTGCTTTAAATAACTTAGGATTACTTTGTATGCAACTAAAATAAACTTAAATCACAGACTAAAACAAAACAAGTAGTCTAAGACTTTTTTTTATTTTGGAATCACCTCATTATCTATGAGATTGACATTTTAGATTCTAAAATTTTATATTACTGATATAATACATGCACTTGCGTGAGCTTCTAGTGTGTAATAGCACCTAAAAGCGGTATCAAGTTTTGTTCATCCTTGTCGGTTAGCAATGGTGATTCAACATTATATAATTTTAGTTAAACAATAAGTTCTTAGACTTGAGAAAGCTTTAGTGTTAATTTCTTGTGTTTTTTTTTAATTTTTAGAAAAACCATGAAAAATAAAATTAACTTTTATTTGATTGTGTGTGAATCTAACCTATAAGATTCTCTTATTTGTCTATGTGTTGTTCAGGACCTACGGGACTTGCACCATACTATTCTGATCTAGAGAACTATTAGGAAAATTAGAAACTAAAAGAAACTTGAACAACTCATTGATGAGATGGTGAACAACCCAAAAAATAGTCAAAAAATTCAGGAACCAACCCATGAACATCCAATTACACATAATTATTCTAACCCTATGACAGGTGAAATCAACATAAACATTCAAACCCCTGTATTAGAAGCTAACAAATTTAAATAGAAACATGTTACCATCCAAATGATGCAGAACTACTAGTTTGACAGAACCCTGTCTAGAGATCTAGACTTACACTTAATGAGCATCTCAGAACTGTACGTAATGTTTCATGATAACGGAAAAAGTAATGATGTTGTTAGGTTTAGGCATTTTCCATTATTCTTGAAAGATAAAGCCAAAACTTGGTAAAAATCATTGGCACTTGGATCAATTAGGTGTGGAGTGAATTAGCCCAGTAATTCCTAGCTAATTATTTCTTAGCCTCAAAACAACTAAATTGAGGAATGATATCACTTCATTTTGTCAATTTGTAGGTGAGTTGATTCATGAAGCTTGGGAATGATTCAAAGAACTTCCAAGAAAATTACCGCATCAAGCACTACCCTATTGGTTTATAATTCTGATTTTTTCAATGGTTTAATAAGATCTTGTAGGTCTAAATGTCAAAGCGGTTTGATGAGGCATATTCTTAGATTGAGGAGATGGGTACCAAAAACTTTCAATAGCCTTCTAAAAAAGTAAGCCCCAAAAAGTTAGAAAGTTTACATAACACAAACATGATTTCAATTTGAACTTCTCAGGTAGCTATGATATCTAGGTAGTCAGATTAGTTTAGGATTAACCAACCTAAAGGACTTGAAATCGTTGAGGAAAATTCATTTAGACATTGGTTGATGCTAACAGTTAACCACTAGAGACTCTAACTACAATTAACAATTGGATTAAACACCTTTATTCAAATTATTAAAATCCAGTAGGAAAAATTACCCAAACTTTAATTGGAATAACAATCAAGTTGCTGGAAATAAACAATTGGGGAATAATTAAACGAACTCTTTTGGGAATTGGGACAAACAAGGTGGTATGAACCCAAGACCTTCTTATCCTCTTAGTTTTAACTCTAATCAATTATTCATGGAAAAGAATTTTTACTTGAAAGAATTTATATTAATAATGATGAATCAACTACAATCCAATGTGCATCTATTAGGAACATAGAAAACCAACTAGGATAAATTGTAAACTAACTTAGTAGTTGACTCCAAGGTCTTCCTAGTAACAATGAAATTAAACCTAAAGGAAAGAATAGTAGACTCATCAAGGAAGTCAAGTTGAGAAGTGGATGAGAGTTAGAGAAAGTGGTCTAGAAAGATTCCGAGATGGAGAAAGACAATGCGGAACCTAAAAGACTCGTGGATGATATTTCCTAGGATTTAAGAAAATTTGTCTCACCCACTAAGAATAACATAAAAAGACCACACCACCATTCTATCAAAGAATCCAGAATAAAAAATTGGATAAAAAATTTTCACGGTTCTTGAAATTTTTCAAGAAGATGAAGATTAACATCCCTTTTACTGAGGTTATGGAGCAAATGCCTAGCTATTTGAAGTTCAAGAAGGATATACTCAATAAGAAGAGAAAGTTTGGAGATTATGAGACCGTGACACTCATTGAGGAGTGTAGTGCTACCAGTCAAAAGAAACTTCCTCAAAAGCCTAAGGTCGAAAATTTAATCTTCCTTATTTATTTTATTATATTAGAAATAGAGGAAGATAAAGAGAACAACATCATACGAGGCATGCTTTTCCTAGCCACTAATTGTGTTATGATTGGCGTGTAGAAGGGAGAGTTAATGATGAGAATGAATGATCCTGAGGTAAAGTTTAATGAGTTAGAATTTATAAAAATTTCTTCTTATTGTAATGAAGATTCATGCGGTAGGATGGATCTCATACATAATTTGTTAAGCCACCAATTATGAAAGTATTGTGATGTTAAACCATAGGAGTAGATTTTGATCAAAGATAAAATGTTGGACATTGAGAGAAAATCTATTCTAATAGTGAGAGAAAACCTAAGAATATATGGGGAGAGGTTTAGGGTACTTGATGCTATAAACATTTGTAAACCTCTTCTTCCTTCTAATGGGGAAGACACTGAACTTGAGTTGAAGGTTTAACATCATCTATAATTAAAGTACGATTATTCAGAGAAGCCATCTATATTACCACTTATCATATTCTCATATTTGATTAACTCACAAGATGAAAAACTAATGAATGTTCTGAGGAGTTTTAAGAAAACCTTTGGAATGACCTTAACCAATACAAAGCAGATTTGTCATTTTATATGTATGCATAGAATCCTAATGGAAGAAAATCAAAAGCACTAGGTTTTTCATTAAAGAAGATTAAAACTTGTTATAAAAGAGGTTATAAAGAAAGAAAATTTGAAGTTGCTTGACGCATGTATTATCTATCCTATATTAGATAGTGTCTGGGTTAGCTCTACCCACAATGTTCAAAAGAAAAGGGAAGTGATTGTGCTAGTGAACAAACAAAATGAATTGATCCCTACTAGATATGTAATTGGATGGCGTATATGATTGATTATGAAAAACTAAACTCAGCCACCAAGAAGGATCACTTTCCATTACTATTTTTAGCTCAGATGTTGGATAGGCTAGCTGACCTTCCATATTTCTACTTTCTGAGCAGCATCAGATTCCTAGTGCTCCTAACAATCATGATAAGATTACATTTACAAGTTTGTATGAGATTTTTCCTCTTAAAAGAATGTCTTTTAGGTTATGTAATGCACCCATGATGTTTAAATGATGTTTTATGTTAATTTTCTGTGATCTAATTGAGAAAGGAATAAAGTATTTATGAGTAATTTTTAATATTTGGCTCTTCATTTGATTCATACTTTGATCATCTTGCCAAGTCACTGAAGCAATGTGAAAAAAAAATCTTATTTTCAATTGGGAGAAATGTTAATTCATGGTCATAGAAGGAATTACTCTAAGACATAAAATATCTGAGAAAGGCATGTAGGTAGATCCATCAAAAAGTCAAGTCACTGAAAAAATTACCCCACCCACTACTGTGGAGAGTTAGATGTTTCCTAGGGCATGCTGGATTTTATCAGTAATACATTAAAGATTTCTCAAGAGTTGTCAAGCTTTTATGCCATTTATTGGAAAAAGGTGTTCTATTTAATTTTGACAAGGATTGCCCTGCTGCCTTCAACACTTTAAAGGAGAATTTAGTCACTGCTCCTATCTTCATTTCACCAAATTAAGAGGCTATTTGAGTTAATATGTGGCGCTAGTGACTACGTTATTGGGGTGGTGTTAGGACAAAGGCACAATAAGATTTTTTAGGCTATAACTATCTAGTAAGGCCTTTAATGAATCTCAAATTAACTATATCACTTATTAAAAGGAGTTGCTAGATATAGTATATGCATTCAATAAATTTAGATTCTAGTTGATTGGTAACAAGTGTGATGTTCATATTGATCATTTTGTCATTCAATATTTGATTTCACAAAAGGATGTCAAACCAAGGTTAATCAAGTGGGTTCTGTTATTCTAAGTGTTCGATATAAAAGTAGTAGATAGGAAAGGTGTCGAGAATCAAATAGCTAATCACTTATCGAGATTAAATTAGAGAAATTCATGTGTAATTGTTGAAGATATCAATGAGAATTTTCCCAGTGAGCAACTATTTATTATTATTGAATGAAAAAATTTTTGGTATGTTGACCTAATGAATTAAATAGTCTGTGATATTCTACCCTAAGATCTGACATACCAACAATTAACAAATTTGTTCACGGTGCGAGATATTATTTTTCAGGATGGTTCATATTTATATAGTAACTGTATTAATTGGGTAATTAGGAGGAGTTTACCAATGGAAGAGTTTGAGGAAGTTATTAGAAAATGTCATGATTCCAAATTTGGGTTCATTTTGGAGTTTATAGAACTACAGCTAAGATTTTATAATATGGATTTTTTTGGCATATTTAGTTTAGAGATCTAAATGAATATGTCTTGACTTGTGATGGATTCCAGAGAGTAGGTAATATTTCCAAGTGAAATGAAATGCCCCTAAATTTTACTTTAGAGATTGAATATTCTCTTGTTTGGGGTTTAGAATTCATTAGAGCATTAATACCATTATTAGGAAATTTGTATATTCTGATAGCTCTAAACCATGTCTCCAAATGGATAGAAGCAGTTGTCCTGCTTAATTATGAAGCTAAAAGTGTGTATAAGTGTTTAAAGATGAATATTTTTAGCAAATATAGTATGCCTAGAGTGATAATTAGTGATGTGGGGAGCTCCTTTAGGAATAGAAGATTTGGGGCATTATTTGTAGAGTATTGTATAAAGCGTATTAACCATAAAAAAGTGGATTAACAAATGTTTCAAATAGAGAAATGTTAACCTCATTTTTATGAGAACCCACCCGACTTAGTTGGACGTGACTCTAGGTTTTAGTTTCATAGGCCTCGCTAGTGCAACCCATGCCCCTAATCTCTGGTTGAGTAGGTTTAGGGTTTTGACAAGGTGTAGAACATAAATTGACCACCATGGGCTAGAAATGCCTTAGGTAAACCTAAATGGACCACCTAGGTCTAAATATGCCATAAGTGAACCTAAATGATCACCATAGGCTAGAACCCAAATCTACTCAAAACTCTAAGGACTATAGGGAGCACATTGAATACCAAAATTTTACCATGGGAGTGGTGACTGCCTAATCTAATCCATGCCCTCACCAGTGGCCTCCCTAAACTTAACATACCCTAAAAATCACCCCAAACACTAATGCACCCTTTTAACCCCAAAATTTGGTGGCACATTTGGATGGTAAAAAAAAATTAGGTCTACCCCAATTTTGTTCAAATCTTGACGAATTGGCCACATAACCATCCATTTGAGCCTCACCCAACATGGTCATGATACCATACCCTAGGGGAGACCCAATTAGTACCATGTGGTCAACTCTCATAGTTTAATTAATTATTTAATTAGCCAATTAATAGGGTTATGACATTCCATTTGTGCCTAAAATTTAGGTAAAATCCAACCCATTAACCTAAGCTCAAAACCCCAACATCCTACCCAAACTCATGGCCTAAACCCATGGCCCATGGTTCATCCTGAATGGGTCACCCATGACTCATGACCCAAAATTTACCTAGCATGACATGTGGCTGACCCATCAAGCTAAACTAGAAATTTTAAACCATTAATTGGATGTTTGGAATCATCAATCAAGGCTTATGAGGTGGGGGAACATATGTAACCACACATGGAAGTTAGCTTAAGCCCTTTTATACCTATCTCTAGTGAGTCAAGCCAACTCATCTTTGACCTATATAATATAACTAAGAAGCTGCCAATCAGCTCAAATCCTTCCTTAATTCTTCTTCTTCACCATACTAACCACCTTGATGAGCCCACAGTAGAAACTTACCAATTGAATATCCATTCTGAGGAGTTGCCCAACCTTCTCCAATAATTCCAATGCTTCCTCAAGACCCTTAAAGCTACTTAAAAAGCAAACTTGTGAGCTTTAGGTATATAAACTTCCTATCAGCCCCTAAATCCTCTTATTATCAATAGAGAAAACATTCCCCTCTACCTAGGAAATAAATCCCCTCATGCCTTCAGATCACTAAGTTCATAAAAAAACCCTAATTTTTTAACCCCAATTAAAGACAATTTTTGGCTTTGACATCAACTCATTAAAAAACTTCATTTTAAACCTTCCAAAAGCCTCCTAGGACCTCATGACTCTCCCCCATTCAAAATTAGAGTTTTCCAAGCCCTCCAACCCATCCTAAGACTAACCCAACCCACAATTTGGTCTAGCTCCTAGCTAGGGCTAAGTGTGGTTCAAATTGCGATGAAGAAGAGCTTGGTAGTGTTAAAGCAATTATCTCTATCAAGCGCAATCGAGGCTACAGCTCTTGGGACAAGGTAAGGTTCAAAATCCTTAAAAAAAGCTTTGGGGTTGGTCTTTTGTGAAAGAAATAAATACAACATGGTCATTGAACCCTATAGATTTGTTTGTCTAGATTGAATGAAGCTATGAGAACAAATAGTGAGTGATTTGGTTGAGAAATGAGAGAGATCTTGAGGTTTGATCATAGAAGGTTCTCGGTTCTTCATCCTTTGAAGATGATGAACCAATACCATTCATTTCTATGTATTGGAATATAATGGCACAGATCTCATTGAAACATAAAACTACAGTGGGGAGGAACACCAAACCGTGGGACCGTGCTGCACCGATAGGGAAAGCGTGGTGATTCAGTGCGGGCTATGTCGAATTTGACAACACCGAGGATGACGGGCACTGACTGAGTTAAGTAGAAAAATTTGATTTCTTATTTAATAGAATTCATGAGATTAAAAAACATTAAGATTCCATAACTACATGTAGAAAATTCATAAAAATTTAATCAAAATATCTCCAAACTTTGTGAATAGAGGGGAAATAATTAAAATAAAGTAAAAATAATTGAGTTGTATTTTTTTTTTAATCAATTAGATACTCCTGACATTGTTTTATTATTAAAAATTTAAGTTGGGTTTGACTTCTCATACGAGAATAAAAGCACACTTAGCTTCAGTTCGAGAAATTTTGGGCTAAATTACCAAACCTACCTATTTGAAATGACATAAAATTCACCCTAAAAGATATTAAAACTTAAACTTAAATAAAAAAGTGCAAGTTACGCTAAAAAAATATTTTGGGGGCTGCAACCAATGACTGCTAACAAAATATCTTCCAATCACTTAAGACTAATGAAACTATAAACTCCAACGATCTATGGGTGACAAAACCATGTGATTAAGACCAGGTCATCCCAAAAAATAAAAATAAAATAACAAAAAAAATTTAAAAAAATAATGAACCACTAATTTTTAAGCAACCTAAAACTTTCAGCACCTAAAATCTAAAAAAAGATATTAAAATTTAAATGAAATCATAATGAACAAAGAACCCCAAAGACAACTTGAACCCCAAATACCCAAATTAATGAAGATTTCTTAAACGATGGAATCCATGGTTACTGACAAGAATCTTCTAGTATAAGTAGGATTGACAACCTCTTAGACTAAGTAGGCCAGGGTACTTGATGACCGTAGGATGATAGAGTCATGGACATCTTGATCAAGCTATCTAAAGATTTAAAACTTAATTAAAAAATTAACTTTATTTTGTCACACTACTGAGGATAAAAGGTAGATGTCACTCTATATTTACTTTATATGTTATTACGGTGTGATAAATCTATTTTTACAGAAATGGACATTCAAAATCTGGAGTGAAAGGATGAACATCAACTAAACCATTAATGATCAAACATAGCTCTAGGATAGTTCAAAATCCTTAAAAATCAGGTAATTTTATGATAGGGCTTTGACATTCTTTTTCTTTACAATAATAATTGAACTTTGTGTGAATAGATTATAATCTCAATGAGGAGTTTTCTTATGTAGTCTTGACTATTTAAGATGCAATTAACCATAGAGACTTATCCATATAAGAGGATACAAAACATTGAATAGGTACATGTCGGCGCTATTTTTGGTTGGAGAGTCCCATAAGAAGCTATCGGTCATCGGAATCGAAATCTCATTATCCGCTTCGGAAGGACGTTGAAGTTTAGAAAAGTATGAAATCAAACTGACCCCATATTTTTTATAGTTTAAATGAAAGAGTGCTTTACCTCAAACCCTGTATCTGACTTACATTCTTGTGAAACTATCACACATATAGCCTGGAAGATCTGAGGATTTAGGTCATGACAAACGCTAACCTCAGAATCCTTAGGTGAGTTAGGGCTTATATTGTATATCAGGGCTACACAAATGCATAAAGATAAGGTGAAGATTTATGTTGCACAAGCAAGCAACCTCTAATTCCTATGGCTTTTTTGTTTAAGTCTAAGGAAGGAAGATTGGTTTAGCTGAGGAAGACATGTTTTGCTATTGAAGATGGCCGTACTGCCCACCATGTTAGCTCTAAGCTTCTTGTCGCGACGAGTTTGAGTTTTCCAGTGTGCCAAGTTGTGATGTCAAATCTAGTGGCCCTATGATTGAAGTTCTTTAAATTTTATGGGGGGCATGTTAAAGTTGATTTGAGCTATACCGGTTAGGATCCTATGGTTCCCTTGTTTCGGCACCACTATTTTCTATTAGATTCACTTAGTCCATATGAATTTACTAAACTCAACTTAATGAGTTCCATAATTTCATTTAGACCGTGAGAAGCCTCATTAGCAACCGTAGTTTACCTCCTCCGAGGGATTCCTGATCATCAAATAGAGATGTCTCAATTTAGTTGAACTTGTAGTTTTGTGTGATGTTTGTGATAAAATTTTGAGTTGTTCTATATATTGAATATTGTGAGGGTTAATTTTATCTTGGTTGATTTTAGTTTTAGTTTTGGTTTTGGTTTTGTGGCTATCCTGATAGTTTTAGTTTTCTTGCTGGGTGACATTGTTGTTTAGAATGCAAATTTGCCGATATAAAAGTACAGTATGAAAGTGCAGAAAAGACAACGCTAAAAACTATTAAAGCGTACCTGACAAGTCTTTTTGTTCCACCATGTGAAACTCAAAAGGCATGTTAAGGCAGTTTATATGCATTAGGGAAGTAAAATTTTGACGACCTACCTAACCGTAGGTCATATCTTGGTGGGTACCTAGGAGTTTAATTAAGGATGATGTTGTCAAGAAAAATAAATTAAGTTTAGTAGATCTCCGAGGTATCCAACCGATCTAGAGAAAGAAGCAGGTTCGTGCTACTCTCTTGCTCCCTGGTGGAAAGTTCCGAGTTCAATTAAACTTATTATATTGCTTAATAATTCATCTTATAAATACCCTAATGCTCAATGAGTATTGATGTCTCAATTATCCCTAAGAATAGGGTAATCATTATTTGTAATTTAATTTTGAATACTATGTGGGTGAAGTCCCTTAAAGAGGCAAGTTAGTGTTATTGAAATATTTAGCCAAATTTTGGTCCTAATTGGGCTTGTAATGTTTGAAAGATGTTTTAATTTTTAATAAAGTTTACTTTTCTAATCTTTATTTAAATAAAACTTTATTTAGCCTAAGTCACTACTAAGCCCTTAAGACCTAGGTGAGTGTCTTAATTAGTTTTGAAAAGATTAAG
>NEWO01000972.1:115537-125726 GCA_003013225.1 Phalaenopsis aphrodite
ACATTTGTTTGGGTCCAAGGAGGCTATGGATTGAGTCTCTAGTCTTGGTGAAATGACTAGGTATGATTTCAATCACGACCGGATTTGGATGTTGGTCTAGAGCTATTGTAGAGGCTATTTCAGAGGGGGGATTTTATGGGGCTTTGGCTTATTTCTTAGTTATGAAGGTGTGGGTACTAGTAATTGAAGTTTAGTGGACTGTGGAAGTTTAATGGGATCTATCCTAGTTTTTGTGAAAGGTTTGAGCTCAAAATTAAGTTTTCATGGTTTAATTCAGTGGGGGAAGAGGGTTGGATTGCACTGAGGGAATCTCAGAGAAGCTCTGTGTGAAGTTTGGGGGGCTTTCTCTAAGAAATTTTTAGCACCCCTCCCATGGTCGTGGAGGTAATTTTTTATTAAAATGGTCATGGGTTGACTCTCAGGGTAAATGTTTGGGTGCATTGTGGTGGTTAGGTGGAGGGCAGAAGAGCTTTACAATTTGATTTGGATAAGCTGGTCTCTAGGTTTGATTTGGGTTAAGTTCCATGGGGGTGGCTCTTGGTTTTGAGTTTCTCCGGTGACTACGCCGGCCGACCATGGCAGGGGGAGGTGGCTAGGAGCTCAGGGAATCCAGAGGAATCTGTCAAAGCAATTTAATGCAATGGGGTTTAGTTTTGGTAAGGGTATCTTAAGCGTGTGCATTTTCAGAAATAAGATCATTTAATTTGGGGGACTTTTGTTCCATGGCTTAGTTTAGGTGGTTAGATGGGTTTTGGCTCACTCTTAGGGTCTAACCAATGGTTGAGGTGGAGTTAATTTGATGACCCTCGGGTGGTTAGGCCATCTTTAATGCTTAGGTTCAATGTAGGTTCAAGTGATCAAAGTTTTGGGTTGGGCTAGGTTAGCTGTGTCAATTGACCCAATTAATTGATCAAAATTCTGTATATGATTGTTATGAAGATTTTTGGTGAAGGATTGAAGTGGTTTTGAGTTCAATTGGTAGGTCAATTTGAGGGATTTTTGAACTTTGGCCAATTTGGGCATCTTGGGTTAGACATGGATCTAGGTTGGGCTAGCCTTAGGCTAAGTCCAAATGGATGGTTCAAATGATCAAGGGAGGTGTTGTAGAGATTTTTCATGAAGGGATGGAGTGCAAATTTTGGGGTTAAGTCCCTCAATTTGTTGGGATTTTAAGACATGGCCAATTTGGGGCAAATTTGGGGTTTTTGAATTTAGGTTGAAATCAAATGAAATTGAGGTCTCACCAAGGCCAATTGAAGGTCAAATTTGATGTGTAGGAATGTTATGAGGCTTTTTCAACACAAATTCTGGCAAATGGAGTAGACCATGGGTTCAATTTGGAGGAACCAACTCATAGGGCCAAAATTGGGTTTTAAGTTTAGCTCAAAATTAGGTACAAATCATGGAATAATTGAGCTTAGATTTGGTCTAGATTGGTCACATCAAGGGTGAATTTGAGTTTAGAACTTAAATTGGGGTAAATTGAGATCAATTTGATAGACATTTGGGGTAATTTGGGGAAAATATGGGCCTTTAAAGGGTAATTTGGGGGTTTTGGTCAAAGATGGTTAAATTGGCCGAATTGGGTCATGTGATAGTTGAGAAAAAATGAAATTGGGAATATTTGAAAGGTTTTGGGAATTTTGGGATCTTTTGGAATTTTTGGAATTTGGGGCTAAGGAGGGGGAATTTTGGTACTTTGGCTAATTTTTGTGATTTTGGGTAGTTTAGGTGTTTTCAAGGTGTTTGAAATGATTTTTGAACCAAGTTAGGTATTTTGGGTAGATTTGGTAATTTTAGCCAAATTTGGGGTCCTAAGCGTATCTAGGTAATTTGGGAGAGTTTAGGGGCATAAGGTTAAGTTGGGTATCTTGGTAGAGTTGGAGTGTCAACCACCATTAATAAGCCATGGACTAATAGAAAACCCATTTTGGGTCCTCTATGTAGTGGCCTTGGCCAAACCCTAGCCTAGGGCTAGTGGGTTTAAAGGACCACCTACATGAGTCTCCCAAAAGTATCAAAGGCAAAAGCATAGAAATTATGGGTTTAAGGGAGTGAGTTATTGTGAGTGTAAGTGATTCTAAGTGAGTGCCTCCAGAAGTCCTAAGGGTACTCACCTAGAGTTCTCCCATAGTGACCCCACCTACTGAGTGCTAGAGGTTAGGACCAATATGTAGAACTTCAAGTTGAGTAAATAAGAGTGTAGAATTTATAATGGTGAGGGTTCCTTTTCTAGTTTTCCAAGAATAATCAATAGGAAATTCCTATGGCTAGACCTTAGGCTACTAAAGATTAAAAACTAAACCTCAACCAAAAATGAGGTCAACAAATGGACCCCTAATAGGTGCGGTGTGTCGGGCAAGCACACCGCGCATATTGGCGTTGACCGACGAGATCAACAAAAACTAATCTAAAATCCTAAGTCAACAAACCCGGAAGCACGTGTAGGGTTTTGTAGGTGATTTGTTTCTGTCGGGGATTTTGCAGATGATCGTCATATTGAAATCAATGAGTAGGGGCTCTCTTTAGGGACTGGAGAGTGAATTTTGTGTTATGAAATTTCAGGTATTTATAAAGGATGGTGGTCAGTATATAGGTGTTGTCACCGAGGTGTGAATCAAAATTTGGGTCTCAATTCTTAAATAAGAGTCAGATGCCATAATCCATTTAAGGTGGTCTTGAAACTTATTTCGAAAGATGAGAATAGGATTGTGTAGGAGGACCGAATCAAGATGGAAAACATAGAGGCTCACATCCAGCACCAAAAGAAAATATCTGCTACATTGAGGAGAGAAGCACTGGGACTCACATATAACTCAAGTGGTAACAAGAAAATATGCGCATCATGTTAGGAAGGAAAGCACTAGGTCTTGCATCCAACCTAAGCGGTGACAAGAAAATATGTGCGTCACGTTAGGAAGGAAAGTGCTGGGACTCACATCCAACTCAAGCGGTGATAACAAAATATATGCGTTACGTTAGAAAGGAAAGCAATAGGACTCACATCCAACCCAAGCGGTGACAAGAAAATATGTGCATTACATTGAGAAGGAAAACACTAGCACTCACATCCAATTCATGAGGTAACAAGAAAATATGTCTGTCACGTTAGGAAGGAAAGCGGTAGGACTCACATCCAACCCAAGCGGTGATAAGAAAATATATGCATCACGTTAGGAAGGAAAGCGCTAGGACTCACATCCAACCCAAGCGGTGATAAGAAAATATATGTGCGTTACATTGAAAAGGAAAGCACTAGGACTCACATCCAACCCAAAAGGTAATAAGAAAATATGTGTGCTTATGCAGAAATTATGGAGATTCACACATGTAAATTCATGTGGAATGTGTGAATAGAATATGTGAAGAAATTGGGGGCCTTAACATTCGTTTAAGGGGGCCTTACACTGATCTTCACAGAGTTTGAAATTTGAAGGAATCAAAATCCTTAACATCCATTGAAGGGGGCCTCACACTGATCCTCGGAGGACTTGAAACTTAAGGGAATCAGAAGCCTTAACATCTATTGAAGGGGGTCTCACACTGATCCTCGCAGGATTTGAAATTTGAAGGAATCGGAAACCGTAACATCCATTCAAGGGGGCCTCAAACCAATACTCGGAGGATTTGAAATTTGAAAAACTCGGAAGCCTTAACATCCATTAAAGGGGGCCTCACATTGATCCTCCGAGGATTTGAAATTTGAAGGAATCAGAAGGCTTAACATCCATTTAAGGGGGCCTCACACTGATCCTCAAAGGATTTGAAATTTGAAGGAATTGGAAGCCTTAATATCCATTGAAAGGGGCCTCATACCGATCCTTGGAGGATTTGAAATTTGAAGAAATCGGAAGCCTTAACATCCATTAAAGGGGTCCTTCGTAGTCCATGTCAACCTGGTTAAAATCCATGTCGAAGACTATGTTACCGCCTTGTGGCGCCATCTCCTCATTTAGTGTGAGGCTCCAACCATCCTTAAATGCAAAGATCATCCTTTGTCCCGACATTTATCTGCAGACGATAGGGAAAACTTCAGTGGGCCAAAACTTGGCATGAACAAAAACAAAACAAAGTATTTATTGAAGTGAATTTTAGCTTATTTTAGTGAAATTAATTGTTTACTTATATATGAATTTGTTTAAATTTTTGTGGAACATTATGCTCAAAAGTGGAAAGAAGAAAATTTAAAGTTTAAAATATTTTTTCAAAATTTTCATTATATTGAGGTTAATTATAAAATTTGGACCCGGTCATAGACATTTGGCCATATGTATAACCCCAAAACAATCAAACTTTCAAAGTTTCAAAAAAAGAAAAGGAAAGCGACATCAAGCTGCGTAATAGGTTTTCAGGTATCTTCCATTTACCGGTAACATGGGTCTTTAGACATGAAAGTCCACTAACTTGTAGGCTCCTTATATGTAAACCTTTTCAACGACAAATGGTCCCTCGCAAGTTGGCTTGAATTTTTCACCTATTTTGCGGCGTGCAAGAATAAGGGTTTTGAGCACAAGTACGAGGTCACCAACTTTGAATATCCTTGGACGGACCAATTTATCGGTAACATGGGTCTTTCATACCATCTTTGCCTGGTAAAGCTCCAAATGTTGTCGTGCTTGTAGTCATTTTCCCTCAGAGATTTCGAGTTCTTCAAGCTTAAGTTTTGCACTCTCTCCTGTCGTGAGCTGATTAGAACAACAACTCTAAGAGACGGTGTCTGGGTTTCTAACGATAGCACAACCTCGGACCCATACACGAGCACATAGGGTGTACACTGAGCAGGAGTCCTGAAAGTCGTCTGGTAGGCTCACATAGCTTCTAATAGTTTGTTATGTCAATCCCTTTGTTTTCATCCAGTGTTTTCTTCAAAATTTGTATCAGTGTTTTATTGAAGGCTTCGGCCAGACCATTTGCTCTGAGATAGTAAATCGTAACGTATCTCCAATCTATCTCATGTCTTTGGACAAAATTGTTGATCTTGGTGCATCTGAAAGCTGTCCCATTGTAAAAAATTATTCTTCATGGCACCTCCAAACGTTAGATAATTTGGCTTTTGAAAAATTAAAGGACGTGTTGTGTCGTAACCTTACGTAACGGTACTGCCTCTACCCATTTGGAGAAGTAATCTGTAGCGGCAAGTATAAACATGTGTCCTTTGGAAGATAGAGGGTCTATTGGACCTATTATGTCTGTGCCCCATCACTCGAACGACCACAAGGCAACAGTTGGGTGTAGCACTTTCGGAGGCTGGTGTAAGACCACTCCATGCACTTGTCATTAGTGACACTTTCTGGTTGTATCCATGCAATCGGACATCATTGCTAGCTAATAATATAAGAGTCTTTTGATCTTCATTTTCATTTTTGGCCCTAACTGATGAGCGCCACACAATCCGACATGTACTTCTTTGATAATATTTTGTGCTTCGGCTCTGCTCAAACAATGTAAGCACATTTGATCGAATGATCTTCTATAGAGAATGTTTCCCAACATGGTGTAAGACATGGCCCTTCTTGTGTTATGATGTGCTTCAGACTTATCTTCTGGCAGCTTTCCAGTATGAAAATTTTCTATTAATAGCTTGCGCCAATCTTCACTGATTTCAGCAACTGTATTTATTGTTTCTTCTTTTCCAAGCTTGTGTAGAGTCTCGAGATTGATCTGAGACAAGATTTGTTTTCCTTGTATTGTTATTTCAATGGAATCCTCCGGGGGACATGCATTTCCTTAGTAAGTTTTGCTAGAGCGTCAGCATGGGCATTATCTCCCTTAAGAATCCGGTAGAAAGTCACATCAGAGATTTGCTTTAGGAGCTTCTTCGTGTACTGATGGTATTTTGCTAATCTTGGTTTCAATATTCTATGTTGTCCAGCAACTTTCTAGATGATGA
Source organism: Phalaenopsis aphrodite (assembly GCA_003013225.1). NCBI lineage: Eukaryota > Viridiplantae > Streptophyta > Magnoliopsida > Asparagales > Orchidaceae > Phalaenopsis > Phalaenopsis aphrodite. Next base: position 121,428 of record NEWO01000972.1, read on the forward strand.
GTTGGGATTTGCCATAGATGAAAATGTTGGTTATATCCAATGAGATCACCATCCCTAGTCTTGTGATTAAAGCTTCATATTCTGCTTAATTGTTGGTGCACGACTCTATCAGGTGGTATGAGAATCTCAACATACCCTATTTGGCGTGATGAAGATTAAATTGATCCCTGCTTTGCTTGGTATAACTGTGTCTGATCCTTTGTCTTTTATGGCTGATAAAGCGCCATCAAAGTACATCTCCCAGCATTGCGCACTGGAGAATTCCATTTATAATATTTGCTCGTCTGTTAACTCGACTTTGAGAGAGGACCCAGCTGGAGAGGACCCAGCTGCAGCGATAAAGTTTGTTAGTATCTGTCCTTTTATAGCAAAGAGGAGAATAAAAGTTATATCAAATTGTAATAAGATCATTGATAATCTTGCTAAACATCAGGAGAGTGTTGGTCGGGTCATCAGATATCGGAATGGATTAACTTTCAAGATTAGGGTAATCTTATGAGAACGCATGTGATGTATAAGCTTTTGGGTGGTGAAAATCAATGCCAGACAATGCTTCTCAATAGGTGGATACCATATCTTCGTCAGTATTAGGCGACAACTCAAGTAGAAGAGTGCATTTTCTTTACCCTCATCATTGACTTGGGCTAAGAGGGCTCCAAGAGAGTCATCTAAGGCTATGGTATAAAGTATCAACGGTGTCATTAAATATTATTTAACGTTCTCGAAAGCTCGCTGCCATTTCTCTTCTGAAATAAATTTGGCATCCTTTTTAATTAATGCCGAGAAAGGTTGACACCTACTTGAGAGATTAGAAAGAAAGCGTCTAAGATATGCCAACTTCCCGGGAAGGAACAAAATTGTTTTAGGGTTTTAAGAGGAGGCATTTCCAAGTTAGCCTTAATGTTATCTGGGTTGATCTTGATTCTTCGATGACGGACAACGAATCCCAGAAATTTTCCAGAAGTAACACCGAAGGCGCACTTTAAGGGATTCATTTTAAGGTCATATCATCGTAACCGTATAAACATGATCCACAAATCATACAAATGGTCTATTATTTATTTACTTTTCATGACCAAATCATCCAAATAACATTCTACTTGGTTGTTAATAAGGTCATCAAAACTCTTGGTCATTGCGCGCTGATATGTTGCTCTGGCGTTCTTTTGGCCAAACGACATCACTGTGTAGCAGAAAATTCTGATCGGTGTTCTGAAGATGTAAGTGTTGCATCCTCAGGATCCATCATGATTTGTTTGTATCCCAATGATCCATCCATGAAAGAGAAAATTTCATGTGTTGAAGCGATATCCACCATCATCTCTGGTATGGGTAATGGAAATTCGCTTTTGGACATGCCTTGTTCAAGTTTTGAAGTTGACACAAACACGGATCTGTCTGTTTTCTTCTTAGCAGGTACCATGTTAACCAACCATGTGGGATATTGTTCTTCTTTTACAAAGTTGGCGCCTATTAATTTCTTCACCCCAGCGATGACTTGTTGCTCTATTTCAATGCACTTTCTCCTGGGAGTTTGTTTTACTGTGGTTATATTCTCCACCTCGAGTTTATAGACTGCAACCTCTACTGACAGTCCTGGCATTTCATCGTAGCTCCATGCAAAGCAATCTTTGAATTTTTTTAATAGTTTGATCAATTCTGCATATTTTTCGTCATTGAGTAGAGAACTTATAAATGTAGGCTAGGGTTGTTCTTCAGTTTCGAGTTTAATCTCTTTCAACTCATCAATGGTAGATTTAATTTCTTCCTCAAATTCGGGTGGACCATCTTCTATTGGTTGATCATTAGATTCATCCTCTATATCGAGGCAATCCTCTTTTGACTTACCAGTAACAACCATGCAAACTTCAAAATCATCGACTGGTCCGACTGTACCAAATCCGAGACCCTCTTTTGAATTCGGAGTTCGAATTTTACCATTCCATAATTTTGCAAAAAGTTAACATTTATGTTTTGGCATTTGTTTTGGTAAGTGTCCCTGTTGAATTAACTTTTGTACACAATGCGAGAAGTTTCCAAAAGGCAGTTCCATTAATTCATTAGGATCATCATCCCAATTTACATGTTTTTCAAGCTCAGTAGAGGTTTCAATTTTGTTGATATGAAATTTAGCGGTTGTCACGAGTTCTTCAACCTTTATAAGTAGTGTAATTGATCCAAGGGCTCTTTTTCCCTTTTGGTTGAATCCTGTTAACATCATTTTATCGTTCATAAGCTCTTGAGATTCAATATCCAAATTGGCCAATGTTCGTAGGCTCATCAAGTTAAGAGATGCTCCAGGATCTATTAAACCTCTGAACAACGCAAATCTGCCGATGTTGACAGATATGTAGAGGGGACGGTTGTGGTCGGTGGTACCGAGCAGCAAGTTTTCATCTGTGAAGGTTACCCCAGGCTATTCTTTCAACGAAAAAATTTCATCTAAGGATGTGCTGGCCAACTGAACTAAGCAAATTTTTGGTTTAAGTAAGGCTGCAACCAGAAACTCTCTCATCTCCTTTGACAGGATCAGAGCATCATAGATGCTTAATCGGGCTGGAGACTTCCTAAGATGAGCTAGCACATTTTAGTCTACTTTGTATGAAATTTTGATTTTGTCTTGATCATATAGTTCTTCCACTAATGGAGGTGGGGTTATCTCCTCTCGAGTCATTAGGTGCTTTCCTTTATCTTTTGGAGCGTTTCTTGGTGGTAACACCATTCTGCTCCTTAAGTTAACTTCTGTGATTTCTTCTTCTTGAAATATCATTGTTGAATCTTCCGGTGTCACTTCCTCTTTGTTGGAAAGATCTAAGTTGATGGTGAGAGGTGTACCGTGATGCTCAAGAATTGGCTCTTTATTATTTGTGTTGTCATATGCGGTATCATTGATGTCTTCTTTAGACTTGAAAACGAGTTTGTCAAACTTGAGTATGATTTGAGGATCATTTTAGGGATCAAGATTGAAGCTAGATTGGTCATAATCAGTTAGCTATCACTAAAAAGAGTTAAAACGTAGCTGAAATCACAATAATTATATTCATAACACCCCGTATGGACAAAAAGGTAATCATACAAAGTCAAGAGTTTGAGGATTTTCTTCCCCAAATATGAAATAAACAATCTAGTAGAGGCAGCCCCCATCCTACCCCCAGAGCTATCAATATTTGCAGTTACATTTTTCTTCTTCTTCTTTGTCCTCAATGATGATGGATCTCCTGACGAAACCTTCATCTCGGGCTTGGTATGCTGCAGACTCTAAATGGAGGCTTCTTTTGATGCAGACTGGATCTTGTTCAGAATTTTCTTAAATGATCTGCTCCAGAACTCATTCCATCCTTCTTATTTGGTATATGCAGAAGATTGTTTTGATGGACCATTATTTGATTGAGGACCTTCTTAAGTTTACCCCAAGCTGTACTCCATCCATTTGTTCCAGTATACGGATCGATTGGAAAGATTGACTCAGGCGAAATAATATTTATGGAACATTTTTCAGGTTCTTTTAAATATTCATTCAAGATTGTTAAGTTCTCTTCTTTAATGATGTTCTTAAGCCAGTATTTAAAGACGAAGCATTTTTCTATAGTGTGCCCAAGCAAGCAATGGTATGGGCAATAATTTGGTTCATTCTTTTCATCCACCTCTTCAGGCTTCTTTGGATATGGTAGCTTGAACTATGGCTCTTCATGAGACTTCTAAATATTTTAGGTATAGCTTCATTTTTAAAAGAATACACTGTTTTACGTCACTCTGACAGGGACATTTTCTTATCATCTGTTCGAGGTCATCCTTCTTGAGGCGGTCGCTGGTTGGATTGACTACTCTGTTTCTGAGCGTACTGTGATGAAAACTGGCGATGCTCTTCTGCATATATCTTTATCGGCAACTTTCCTTTGTCAATGGTCGCTACTACTTATTTCTTTTCGAACACTCGGGTTACCTTAGGCTTTTCGTGTGGCTTCATGTGCTTAATTTCCTCTTGAAGACTGTTGGATTTACTGAGTAGCTTCTCGAAGGATTTGATGGTGAGTCCCTTGAGCATGAAAGCTACTGGCCCATGAATGCTCTTGAGTACAATTTCAATCGCATGATATTCCTATAACTGAGGTTTACATTTCATGCTAAGGTTTCTCCACCTCAAAATATAGTCCACCAAATTTTCTCTAGGCTTTTTTTTTCCATCATGAGCTCTCCAATAGACACATGATGTTGCGCTCCAGCAACGTTTTTCACAAAAAAGTTGTTCCAACTCGGAAAATGTTTTAACTGACCTATTGGGCAAGTCAGCGTACATGT
>NEWO01000972.1:170964-184576 GCA_003013225.1 Phalaenopsis aphrodite
AGTCTCAACATAGCAACGAACACACTAACATGATAAAAGAAAAGTACAAGGTAGCATTTTATGAGTTTAAAATTTAAAACTAAAGTTAGCAAGATTTTTAACATTTCAAAAAACATAAAAATAAGTTCAATTCTAACTAACTAACACAATAATCAACACACAAAAATAATTACTACCATAGAATTTTAGAACAAACTACTAAAAAAACACAAAATCACAATACAATTAAACATAAAAGTATCATACATCACAAAGTTCAAACCAATGCACAAACATATGTGTCTCAAGTTCAAAACATAAAAACACATCACATCAAATGTCTCATGTCCAAACAAGACAATAAACAACACATCTGAAGTCTCAAGTCCAAAGCGCATAGTCTAACATATCTTACAAAAATAAAAACAAATCAGTCCTCTTCCTCATCATCTTCAGAATCACTGCTATTCCAGAAATTTGTAGACTCATAATCAGTGTATCTAGGATATGGATGAAATTCCACTCTTGGGTTACCCCTAATGAGGTTTTCTAGAGATGAATGAAATTTCTCTTCGTAATCACTTCTCTTCTATTATACCCATCAATATGATATGCAATGCCTTCTAAATTTCTTACCTTATTAGCAGTATAATGGATATTTTCCATCATTCTCTGTAACAATTGACTTTGAGTTTCCGTGGACTCACCTCTTGAAGTAGATGGTCTTGAAGTTGACGGTCTAGATGTAGAAGCAGCAGAGGTAGAAGTAGCGGACGTTCTCATTCCATAGCTCCTTGAAAATCCTCCTCTGTAGCCAAAAAAAGAATGCTTTGAATATGACTTCACATTAACACTAGTAATTGGCTTAAAGGCAACAATAATTCCTCCCAGCTATAATATCTCACTCCAGCCTGCTCGCATAAAGAAAATAACTAGGAAGCAAATCCCAGACCTACAGTAGTAGCGGTAGTGGCAGACCTAAGGATAGTCAGATAAATTAAAGCTCCAATGTTGATGAGCTTTCCTTCATGGATACAATAGTTTAACATCAATCTCTCTTTGGTAACTTCACTGAGATGATTTATAGGTAATAGATGGGCAGAAATAAAATAGTGTCATGCCTTGGATGGTCTACTTAACTTTAACATGGCAAAGTTGAATCTCCTCTCATTTGTGAACTTCTAGAGTCCTCTTCCAACAATCAAATAAGAAATAATCTCATCTAGATCCATCTTAGTCGCACATAAAAACACAAATTCTCATGTGGCAAATGGTAAAATATATTGATTACCTCTGGTGAAAAGGGTACCAATTTTCCTCGAACCATGACTCGATCCTCTTTAGGTTCAGAGAGGTTTGCATAATACTCTCAAACTACAAAAATAATTGTCATAGCAAAAAAATAGTAGAATCTTTCCCACTGTTGGTGAATGATTAAATCTTCTACAGATTCGGCTAGATTTTTGACGCTCCTCGACAAGCTTTCGTGATTGCAAAGCATCACTGTACCTATCTTGAGCTATTGAACTCACAAATTTGCTTAAATCAAAGTGGCCTTTTCCTTTGCTCCTCTTCATTCTTAGTGCCATTCTACAAAATTTCATAAAATTCCATAATAACTTCAAAAATCAAGTCTAATCCACTAAACTTAACTCTTATAAGTCTAAACTACACTTCTTATGCAATTTCCATAGATTTTTACTCATTTTTCACCATGAATAGTGATTTTTAGGTTCTTCCAAATGTACTCAAAATACATTGTGAAAATCCAAATTTTTTACATAGAACTAAATCTCTTAGCTTAAGAAATCTGAATCTAGCAAATTTTTCTCAATTCCACCAAGAAATCTCCACTTAAGGGCATTCCCTAGCTCTCCAAATGGAAAACTCGAGAGGAAGAAGATGACGATGAGAGTGAAAATGACGATTTTTTATTTTAATTTTCACTTTTAACCGTTCGCGAACAAATTTTCGTGAACCGGAACTTAAATGCGAGTAAGTGGCTCTTAGGCGCCTGCCTCTCGGGTTACATCGCGCTTAAGCGCGAGAATGTGGTGCTTATGCGCCAGTGCACGATTTTTCAGATTCTTAAATTTAACTAAAATGCACTGTTAGTCTAAGTATACCACCCCTAACTGGTCTCATAACACTTAAACGACTATTTTCAACTGTTACAACTCTCCTCTCTATCTAAATTCTCCCATATAACTCAATTCAATTTGAGACAAAAATACCACTAATTTTTATAAAAACAAACATATAAATTCATTCATAAACTAGTACAAGTACATATAATACTTAACTCTTGCTCCAAATAATCTTGGATGAGAAAATCTTCTAGTTACAAATACTTAACAAACTTAAACAATTAGACACATAAAAGTCATAAACACTAAAATTAAACACTAACACGTAAACACAATGACTCCAAACAAACAAACTCAAAAATAGAACTTATATCCACTCTTCATTTGATGGGATAAGCTCCAGTTTTTCATTAGTCTCTCTTGGGGCAATCAAAATATAAAGTTGATAAAACGGATGGTGGTGACGAGCTCTGATACTATCTTCTTCCATCAATTTCTGTTTAAGATACATCTCCTTATTCGCTTCTTCAATATAATTAGGATGTCTAAATTACATTTTCAATTGCCATCAAATATGCTCAAGATGTGCATGAATCTCAATTACCTTGGTCTCAAATAAAGCCATGATAATCTCAATTTTGTTGTTCTTTTTTGATATTCCTTCGATACAAACGGCTAAGAAATTGTTATACATACCTTGTGCACTTTGAATAATGAATTTATTCCTCATGATCTCTTCCTTCATCTTCAAATCCATCTCCCATGAAGACATCTTATCAAAATCTCTCTCTTTATTAGACTTTTAGGGCTAAAAATGAGCTGGGGTGAAAGTCCTTCACAAAACCCTTCTTTTTTATAGGCCTAATTCCTTCTAATAACTTCTAGGCACGTCATGGAACTGCCTTGGCACATTTTTACAAATGAATTGGTGGTTAAAACTTCTAAAATCTTAATTTAGCACATGTTTTTTTAACTTCCACACTTAAGCGCTGAATATTGGTGCTTAAGCGCGAGTGCTCAATTTTGCACCAGTCAGCTTAACGTTCAAATTCTCTTTCTAGCATGTCTAGATCACTAAATAAAGTCTTAAGATCATTAATAATATGAATTAGTCTACAAAATACTGCCCTAAATTTTCTTAATCACACACAAACAACATCGAAAGCAAAAACACACTGATAACTATGGGTTACCTCCCACAAAGTGCTTGGTTTTATGTCGTCAACCTGACGTAACTAGTGCATATTTTGGTTAACCCAACATCATTCAATCATTAAATTTATGTGATCCCATATAAACTAAGGTTTTAGTCTATGACCATTCACTTTAAACACTTTATCAGTTTTAGGATCTTTAATATCCACAGCTCCAGAAGGATATACTTTCATCACAACAAATAGGCCCATCCACCTCGACTTAGGTTTGCCTAAAATAAATCTTAATCTTGCATTATTATATAACAAAACTTATTTCCTTGGCTGAAAATTTTTAGTAAGAATCTTTTGATCATGTCACATCTTCATCTTTTCTTTATAAATTTTAGCACTCTCAGAGGATTCATTCCTTGTCTCTTCAAACTCATTTAATAACAATAATCTTTTATCACCAGCATCCTTCAAATTGTAATTGAACACTTTAATTGCCCAATATGCTTTATGCTCATGTTCAACTGGTAAGTGACAAGCTTTCCTAAATATTAGCCTATATAGGGACATTCCTATAAGAGTTCTATATGTAGTCCTATAAGCCCACAAAGCATAGTCAAGTTTGAATGACCAATCCACTTTTGTTGGATTCACTGATTTTTCCATAATTCTTTTTATTTATAAATTAGATAATTTAGCCAAACCACTAGTCTAAGGATGATAAGCAGTAGCAATTCTATGATTTATATGATATTTCCTTAATAATTTCTCCATTATGAAATTTCTAAAATGACTTCCCCCATAAGTTATGATAACTCTCGAAATCCCAAAACTACAAAATATGTTTATTTTCAAAAACTTTGAAACAATTTGAGCATCACATCAAGGTAAAGCAACAACTTCTATCCATTTGGATACACAGTCCACTACTAAAATTATAGATAAATTCCCGAAAGATGGTATAAATGGTCCCATGAAATCTAATCCCCAAACATCAAATATTTTAATATCTAGCATCTAATTGAGGTGGATCTCATTTCTTCTTAAAATATTGCCTAATCATTGACATCTCTCACAAGTTTTGATATAAGCATTAATATTTTTAAAGATAGTAGGCCAAGAAAATCCAGATTGTAAAATTTTGTATGTTATTTTATCAACACCAAAATGTCCCCCAAAATAAGAATTATCACATTTTTGGATAACTTCATAAGTCTCTTCTAACGATACACATCTTCGAGTAATATGATCCTTTCCTTATTTATATAAAAATATGTCATCCAAAAAATAAGCCTTAGCTTCAGAAATAAATTTCTTCTTCTGTTGGTATCTCATTCCATAGGGTATAATATCACTAACAAGAAAGTTCACAATTTCGACATATCACGGAACACATTACTCATTAATTTTGAACAGTTTTTCATCTAGAAAATGTTCATTAATTTTTTTTTCAAAATAGAGTGATTTTTCTTGCTCAAGCCTAGACAAATGATCAGCAATTTGATTTTCATTTCCCTTCATATCTACTATTATAAAATCAAATTCTTTCAAAAGAAGAATCCATCTTATAAGTCTAAGTTTATCCTCCTTCTTTTTCATTAGGTACTTAAAAGTAGAATGATCTGAATGCACTATGCAATGAGTCCCAATTAAATATAATCTAAATTTATCGAAGGCATATACTATTTCTAATAACTCGTTTTCTATTATTGTATGATTAACTTGGGTTTCATTAAGAGTTTTACTAGCATAGTAAATTAACTTGAAAATTTTATCATATCTTTGTCTTAAAACAGCTTCAATAGCATAATCACTAGCATCACACATCAATTCAAAAGGTTTTCCCCAATCCGGTGAAACTATAATTGATGTAGTGACTTATTTTTTATTTAATAACTCAAAAAATTTTAGGTATTCTTCATCAAAGCTGAAATTGCATATTTCTCCAGTAAATGGCATAAAGGCTTAGCATTTTTTGATAAGTCTTTAATATATAGCCTGTAGAATCCAACATGTCCTAAAAAACTCCTAATATTCTTTACATTTGTGAGATAATGTAAATTAGCGATGACTTGAATTTTAGTAGGATCTACTTCCATACCATTTTCTAATATTTTATGTCATAATACAATTCCTCCTTCTACCATGAATTAGCATTTTTTTCCAATTAAGGACTAAATTTGTTTCTTCATAGCGCTTAAGAACTTTTGATAAATGCTCTAAACATGAGTCAAATGAGGTTCCAAACACTGAAAAATCATCCATAAATACTTCAATTACTTTTTCAATTAAATCACAAAATTTTCATCATACATTTTTGAAATGTAGCAGGAGCATTACATAAAGCAAAGGGCATTCTTCTAAAAGCAAATGTACCATAAGGACTGGTAAAAGTTATTTTCTCTTGATCCTCAAGAGTTATTTATATTTGGTGATAACAAGTGTATCATCCATAAAATAAAAGTATTTATGTTCAGCTTATCTATCCAACATTTGATCTAGAATGGGTAATGGAAAATGATCTTTCATAGTGACAATATTTAATTTTCTATAATTAATGTATATTCACCACCCTGCAACATGTCTGGTTGGTATTAATTCATTATGTTTGTTCATAGTCATAATTACTCCTCCTTTCTTAGGAAAGAAATGAATTGGACTAACCACCATGCACTTTTTGAAATAGGGTAGATAATTCCAGCATCAAACCACTTTAAGATTTCTTTCTTAACAACTTCTTTCATAACAAAATTTAGCCTCCTTTGAGAATCAGCCTTGAGTTTGCAGTTCTCTTCCATATAAATTCTATGCATACAAATTGAAGGACTAATTCCTTTAATATCAGCTATTGTCCATCCAAAGGCTTTCTTAAAATTTTTCAAAATTTTCATCAATCTTTATTTTTCTTCCAGCATTAATTTTGAAAAAATTATAATTGGTAAACTAGAGGAATCTTCTAAAAAGGCATATTTTAAATGATCAGGAAGTAACTTCAACTCAAGTTCTGGAGGTTTTCTATTTATGGACAGTAATTTATCTTTTTTCTATAGTGTCCAAAATTTCAAATCTTTCTCGAACACAGTTTGAATCTTCCTTAAAAAGATCTTCACATTGATTTAATTCCTCTTCTTGCTGATGTTCTAAATCTTTTTCTTTAGATTTTTCTTCATAATTAGTTTTGAAATGACATTCACTCAGATATCTTATAACATCCATTCTATAACATTCATCTTCTTTACCTTTTGCAGGACATTTCATTGAACTTGAAATGTTAAAAGTAACAGTTTCATCATTGACTCCCATTATCGATTCCCCTATTTGTACATCTATCATTGCTCTTCCTATGGCTGGGAAAGGTCTTCGCAATATTATAGGCATCTCATTATCTTCCTTCATATTCAGTACAATGAAATCAACAAGAAAGATAAATAGATCCACTTTCACTAGGACATCTTCTATAACTCTTTTAGGGTACATTATTGAACAATCTGATAACTACAGAGTTACAGTAGTATAGGTTATTTCTCCAAATCCAAATCTTTTTAATATTTATAATGGCATAAGGTTAATACTAGCACATAAATCTCATTAAGCTTTCTCATAAAATANTTCCATACCATTTTCTAATATTTTATGTCATAATACAATTCCTCCTTCTACCATGAATTAGCATTTTTTTCCAATTAAGGACTAAATTTGTCTCTTCATAGCCCTTAAGAACTTTTGATAAATGCTCTAAACATGAGTCAAATGAGGTTCCAAACACTGAAAAATCATTCATAAATACTTCAATTACTTTTTCAATTAAATCACAAAATTGTCATCATACATTTTTGAAATGTAGCAGGAGGATTACATAAAGCAAAGGGCATTCTTCTAAAAGCAAATGTACCATAAGGACCGGTAAAAGTTATTTTCTCTTGATCCTCAAGAGTTATTTATATTTGGTGATAACAAGTGTATTCATCCAAAAAATAAAAGTATTTATGTCCAGCTTATCTATCCAGCATTTGATCTAGAAAGGGTAATGAAAAATGATCTTTCCTAGTGGCAATATTTAATTTTCTATAATTAATGTATATTCACCACCCTGCAACTTGTCTAGTTGGTATTAATTCATTAAGTTTGTTCATAGTCATAATTACTCTTCCTTTCTTAGGAAAGAAATGAATTGGACTAACCCATGCACTTTTTGAAATAGTGTAGATAATTCCAGCATCAAACCACTTTAAGATTTCTTTCTTAACAACTTCTTTCATAACAAAATTCAGTCTCCTTTGAGAATCAGCCTTGAGTTTGCAGTTCTCTTCCATATAAATTCTATGCATACAAATTGAAGGACTGATTCCTTTAATATCAACTATTGTCCATCCAAAGGCTTTCTTAAAATTTTTCAAAATTTTCATCAATCTTTATTTTTCTTCCAGCATTAATTTTGAGGAAATTATAACTGGTAAACTAGAGGAATCTTCTAAAAAGGCATATTTTAAATGATCAGGAAGTAACTTCAACTCAAGTTCTGGAGGTTTTTTTATTTATGGACAGTGATTTATCTTTTTTCTATCGTGTCCAAAATTTCAAATCTTTCTCGAACACAGTTTGAATCTTCCTTAAAAAGATCTTCACATTGGTTTAATTCCTCTTCTTGTTCATGTTCTAAATCTTTTTCTTCAGATTTTTCTTCATAATTAGTTTTGAAATGACATTCACTCAGATATCTTATAACATCCATTCTATAATATTCATCTTCTTTACCTTTTGCAGGATATTTCATTGATCTTGAAATGTTAAAAGTAATAGTTTCAACATTGACACCCATTATCGATTCCCCTATTTGTACATCTATCATTGCTCTTCCTATGGCTGGGAAAGGACTTCGCAATATTATAAGCATCTCATTATCTTCCTTCATATTCAGTACAATGAAATTAACAGGAAAGATAAATAGATCCACTTTCACTAGGACATCTTCTATAACTCTTTCAGGGTACATTATTGAACAATCTGATAACTACAGAGTTACAGTAGTAGAGGTTATTTCTCCTAATCCAAATCTTTTTAATATTTATAATGGCATAAGGTTAATACTAGCACATAAATCTCATTAAGCTTTCTCATAAAATATGTGTCCTATCGCACATGGAATTGTAAAGCTACCAGGATCTTTAGGTTTTTCAAAAAGCTTTTTTTGAATTATAGCACTGCACTACTAATTAAGTGCAACAATCTCATTATCTTCTAACTTTCTTTTCCTATTGAGAAAATCCTTCATAAACTTTACATAGATTGGAATTTGTTCTGAGGCTTCAACAAATGGAGTATTAACTGTAACCTTCTCAAAAATCTCCATAAACTTTTAAAACTCCTTATCAAACTTCTATTGACAAAGTCTCTCAGGAAATGGAGGTGGTAGTTTTTCTATGTTAACTTTAAGTGTGGAAATAAGTCTTTTAGAATCTTTTGGAGCTTCCTCTTTTCATTTTTTAATTTCCTCTCTCTCTACTTCAGTTTCTTTTTGAACCCTATCTTCCAACTCTCTTTTGCTTCAAAGTTGAACGACCTTTACTTGCTCTTTATTCTAGTCTTTTTGATTTGTTTCAGTATTACTAGGAAGTGTTCCTTGGGATCTATTACTTAATGAATTAGCAATTTTTCAAGTTGATTCTTAATACTTCTAATTGTACCTCCTTAACTTTGTAACTAATTTCCCATTTGTAACACCACTTCTTTTATAGACAACTTCTTCTCCTTAAATTGTGGATTACTATTGAAACTTGGAGGATAAGTAGATCTATAATTATTATTCCCTTGATTATTTCAGTTTCCAAATGGGTTTACTTGATTGTTCCTCCATTGCTGATTATTACCACCCAAAGTATTATTCAAATTGAAGTTGGAATGGTTCTTCCAACCTGGGTTATAATAATTTGAATATGGGTTATTCTGCTTGCTATTTATGGAATTTAAAGTTTTTAATGATGCTTGAGAATCTACCATTTGGCTTAATGAATTCTCTTCAATCATTGAGATAAGTTGGGAAAAATTCATTCTAAGTTGGTCTAACTTCCTTGAAATTGTAGCAACATGATTTGCTAACATTGTAAATGCATCAGATTCATGAATATTGGCTACTTTCTTTGGATTTACTCTCTCAGAAGTCCATTCAAAATTATTGGTAACCATTTCTTCAATTAAAGCATAAGCAGCATGAAATGATTTTGACATCAACGAACCACCAGCAACGACATCGATAATAGATCTAAGAGATCCAGCTAATCCATTACAAAAGTTTGAATTATTAACCAATCTGATATAGCATGGTGTGGAAAATTATTTAAGAGTTATGTAAATCGTTCCCATGCTTCATGAATAGATTCCTCTTCAAACTCATTAAAAGATGTAATATCATTTTTATGCTTCACAGTTTTTTATTGTGGAAAATATTTAGCAAAAAATTATTGTGCTAAATCACCCCAAGTTTTGATAGACCCAGGTGCTAATGAATTCAACCACATCTTAGTTTTATCTCTCTATGAGATAGGAAATAACCTAAGTCATATGGCACCATCTGATACACCATCATATTTAAATTTAGCACACAATTCTAGAAAATTAGGAAGATGTAAATTTGGATCTTCAGTTGGTGATACCCCAAACTAATTATTTGATACCATTTGGATAATAGCAGGTTTAAGCTCAAATGAATTAGCTACTACAATAGATTTTTGAATACTACAAGGAAGTTAATCAACCGTAGGGTTGACACAATCTCTTAATGTGTAAATTCTTGATGAATTTTAGCATTTTGATTGTTTTAGTTTGCCATTTCTGTAATTTTTTTAGATTTTTTAAAATTTTTAAATTTTTTGGTTTTTCTTATTTTCTTAATAGTTCCTTCTAATTCAGAAACGTAGGGCCCTAGTTTTTCAGAAACTAAACTATGCACACACAAAAATAAAATAAAATAAAATAAAATATAACACACAAAGAAAAATAATATAACTTTTTTTAATGTTTAAATAAGACTTTCTAAAAATTGAAATTTCTTTCTAAATCAATCTTTAAAATTTTCCCTTGTAACGACTCCAAGAACTTGATCTCGAAACTACTTATATGCAACCGTATAATAATGCATGCAATTAAATTCTCACATATATTTCTTTATTTTACTCAGTACCAAAAACTCAATCTTGAAGAAAATAAGATTCTAACTCTTAAATTTATATATATATTTGGATACTACGCAAGTATATGTATCGTTATCAAGTAATATATGACTTTCTGACTAAACCCCGAATATCAATCCCACAGGGAAAATACGCAATACGCACTTTCAAACAACGAACTTCTATTTTAAAATGACAATTACTTAAATTATAGATAATTTTATAGTAATTAAAATTCAAATCTTTTTGGTATTTTTTATATTTAGAGAAAATAGTAACAACTTCTAATAACATGAGTTTATGTAAACCAAAAGCACAGATTATGAAAATATCTTTCTCCTTTTTATGAATTTGCAATAAGTATATGAATTTTATTATGGAAGTATACAAATTTTGTTGTGCCAAATAGGAGCAATAATATTCTTTACCCTTACTAGAGATGTCATAAAGATCATTGGCTAATTTAAAGTTTGAATAGTTCTGAAGACCGACTAGGAAGGGAAGATACGAGCTTATAGGCACTATTTTTGGTTTGCGGGAGTTGACCGTAAGAAGTTGTTTGTCACCGATATTGAAATCCCGTCGCCAGCTTCGGAAGGACATTTTAATGTCTAAAAAAATATGAAATCAAACTGACCTCACATTTTTCATAGTTTGAATGAAAGAGCACTGTACCTCAAACCTTGTATCTATCCCGAAGGATAAGCACAAGACTTGAGGACGAGACTCGATCAAATAAACTGAGAAATATATAGGACATCCGTTTGGTCTGCAAAACGATTTTATTTGCGAAGAATTTCTCCTACTTAATATGAAGAATTAAATAGGGTTTATATTTAGCTGGGTTCGGAGAAGTTTCCTATAAGGGCAAGCCCCTAAAGTTAATTACATCTTAAATAACCAAAGTCACCTAAAAAAACTTTTGATAAAAACCAAGAAATATTATCTTTAAGGATTTCAAAAGGATAAGACTGTTCAACGAGATCAGACAGAGAGTTGTGAAATGTGATTGGCTCAAGTTTGGAGCATTTTTTTTGGAATCGAAAGGATGAAAATTTAGCGGATGTGTAAGATTCAAAGGAAAACCTCAATGACTTCCCAGTCTATCCTATTGTTTGGTTTCAATTTTGAGAAGAATTATTTAGGTGTTTTATCTTGCCAATTTTATTTGATTAGGTTTTACTTTTGTATAAAACGATCACATAAATAGTTTGGAAGATGTGAGGATTTAGGTCGTGACGAATGATAACCTCAGAATCCGAAGACGAGTTAGGGCTTATATTGTACAACAGAGTTGTACGAAGGCCTAATAATGAGGTGAGGATTTATGTTGCATAAGCAGACAACCTCTAAATCCTATGGCTTGGTTGTTTAAATCTAGAGAAAGAATATTTAAGCAGGGGAAGACAGGTTTTGCTATTGAAAATGATCGTGCTGCCCACCATGCTAGCTCCAAGCTCCTTATTGCGATGAATTTAAGTTTTCTAGGATTTTAAGTTATGGTGTCAAATTAGGTGGCCCTATGGTTGAAGCCTTTAAATTTTATAGGGGATGTTAAAGTTAATTAGAGTGACACCATTTAGGAACCTACGGTTCCCTCGTTCCGGCACCATTATTTTCTATTTGGTTTACATAGTCCAAATGAATTTACTAAACTCAACTTAATGAGTTCCATAATTTCATTTAGACCGTGAGAAGCCTTGTTAGCAACTGTAGGTTACCTCCTCCAAGGGATTCCTGATCATCCGATAGAGACATCTTATATTATTTGTAGTTTTTGTTTTTGTGATGTTTGTGATTAAAGTTTGAGTTATTTTGTATTTTGAATGTTGTGGGGGTGAATTTTATCTTGGCTGATTTTAGTTTTAGTTTTTGTTTTGGTTTTCAGACTACCCTAATAGTTTTATTGTCATGCGGGGTAACATCGTTGTATAACATGCAAGTTTGTATTAACATCAGAAGTATAATATGAAAGTACTAGAAACACGATGCTGTAAACTGTAAAAGTGTACTTGGCAAGTCTTCTCATTCCACCACCTAAAACTCAAAATGTATGTCCGGGCATTTTATATGAAGTAGGAAAGTAATGTTTTGGTGACCTACCTAACCCTAGGTCATATCTTGGTGGGTCCCTATTAATTTGATTAAGGATGATTCTTGTTAAGAAAAACATACTAAGTTTAGTAGATCTCTGACGTATCCGACAGGTCTACAGGAAGAAGCAAGTCCATGTTTCCCTCTAACCGCCTAGTGAAAATTTTTGAGCTCAATTAAACTTATTATGTTACTTAATAATACATCATATAAATGCCTTTAATTCTCACTGAACAATGATGTTTCAATTATCTCTAAGTGTATGGTAATTATCATTTGTGAATTAATTTGTAAATTATGTGGGTGAAAACCCTTAAAGAGGAATGTTAGTGCTATCAAAGACATTTAGCCAACTTTCATTTGGGCTTGTTTTTTTTCAAGAAGTTCAATTTCATATATGTTCACTTTTCTAATCCTTATTTAACCAAATTTGATTTAGGTTAGGTCACTACTAAACCCTCAAAGTTATGGTGGACGTCTTAGTTATCTTTGAAAGAGATTAAAATTTTAAGTGATGATGGTTCATTTTTGAAAGTCATTTGAACATCAAGTAGAGGTGTTAAATTAGTGAGTTATTAACACTCAAAACTATACCCGCTGAGTTTATGATCATTTATTTGACTAGACTTCTGAATTTTAATAATTTAAGGAAATTACAAATTTATCTTTTAATTAACAAAAATGAGATTGGTTTCTACCAATTAATCCCACTTTTGGTTTCAATCATCCAAATGAATTAGTTAAAATCAGAGGTTACCCTTTTCCCTCTTTGAATTTAGCCTAAATGTTAATTAAGGCTAAACTTCTAAAATGACACTTTTGCCCCTAAGGCTCTAATACTTCATAATTTATCAAATATAATCCAACTAACTTTGAAATTTTTATCCCACCTAACACATGGGTCAATTAAGACATCAAAGGAGAAAATATGATTTTTCAAAATTTGAATTAATTTACATAATTATTTTAATGGAAAAATAAGAATTTTCAAAGCAAATTCTATAACTTGACCAAGGAGAAGCCTAATCCCTTAAAATTTTTACTGGAGGTAGCCATCGACAAGAGAAGCTTTCAGACCAAATTTCATGATTTATTAAATTATATTTAAATTTTAAGAATTATATTAATTTTTGGAGTATTT
>NEWO01000972.1:187719-205180 GCA_003013225.1 Phalaenopsis aphrodite
ATTTTAGCCAAATTTTGGGTTTCAGTGGTATCTAGGTAATTTGGGGGAGTTTAGGGGCAAAAAGTTAAGTTGGGCATTTTGGTAGAGTTGAGGTGCTAACCACCATTAATAAATCATGGACCAATGGAAACCCCATTTGGGTCCTCTATGTATTGGTCTTAACTAAACCCTAGCCTAGGGCCAATGGGTTTAGGAGACCATCTACATGAGTATCCCAAAAGATTAAGGGATCAAAGTTAAGAAAATTTTGGGTTTGCATTTGTGAGTGATTGTGAGTGAGGTAATTGTTGTGAGTGCCTTCGCCTTAGACCAACACCCAAGGCCAACCCTAAGGTCCAAGCGTCCTATAGGAACTCTTCTTGAGCTCTCACACAGTGACCCCACCTACTAAGTGCTAGAGGCTAGGACCAATATGTAAAACTTCAAGCTGAGTATAGAGGAGTTTAGAATTTCTAATGGTGAGGGTTCGTTTTCTTTTTTTCTAAGAATAGTCAACATGAAAGTCCTATGGCTAGACCCTAGGTGACTGAAGAGGAACACTAGACCTCAACCAAAAATGAGTTCAACAAATGGACCTCAATAGGTGTGGTGTGCTACGCAAAGCACACCGCGCATATTGGCGTTGACCGATGAGATCAACAAAATTCATACAAACTCCTAAGTCAAGAGACATAGAAGGAGTGGGGGATTGTGTGCGCTATTTTCTTCTGTTGGGGAATATAGCAGGTGAATATTTGATCAAAGTCAAGAAATGGGGACTCTCGCTGGGGATTGATAAGTGGATTTTGAGTTATGAGATTTCAGGAATTTATAGAAGATGGGAATCAATGTGTATGTGCTGACCCCAGGGTGGGATTTGAATAGGTATTAATTTTAGAAAATGGTCGAGAGTTAAGGACTGATCATGAAAGTAGAGAAATTATAAGTTACAGACTGATTCCAGGATAAGGATTGAAAGTTAAGGCTCAATCACACGAGAGAGAGAGAGTTGGAAGGTAGAGACCGACCTCAAAATGTTGAATCAAAAATTAGGGACTGATTCAAAAATAAGAATTAAAAGGTAAGGATAAATCTCAGAAGAAAACATCGAAAGGTAAGGACCGACCTCAAAAGTAGTGAATTAGAAATTAGGGACTGTATCAAAAATGAGAATTGAAAGGTAAAAATCAATCTGAAAAGAGAGCATCGAAAGATAAGGACCGACCTCAAAAGGGTGAATAAAAAATTAGGGATTGATTCAAAAATGAGAATTGAAAGGTAAGGATCAATCTCAAAAGAGAATGTCAAAAGGTAAGGACAGACCTCTAAAGTGTGAATAAGAAATTAGGGACTAATTTGAAAATGAGAATTAAAAGGTAGAGATCAATCTCAAAAGAGAGTTTCAGAAGGTAAGGACAGACCTCAAAAGGGTGAATCAGAAAATAGGGACTAATTCAAAAATGAGAATTGAAAGGTAAGGATCAATCTCAAAAGAGAGCATCGAAAGGTAAGGACTGACCTCAAACAGGTGAATCAGAAATTAAATGATAATTCAAAATTAAGAATTGATAGGTAAGGATCAATCTCAAAAGAGAACGTCGAAAGGTTAGGACCGACCTCAAAAGGGTGAATAAAAAATTAGGGACTGATTTGAAAATCAGAATTAAAAGGTAAGGATCAATCTTATAAGAGAGCGTCGGAAGGTAAGGACCGACCTCAAAAGGGTGAATCAGAAATTAGGGACTGGTTCGAAAATGAGAATTAAAAGGTTGGGATCAATCACAAAAGAGGCATCAGAAGTTAAGGACTGATCTCAAAAGAGTGTATAAAAAATTAAGGACTAATTTAAATATGAGATTGAAAGGTAAGGATCAATCTCACAAGAGAGCGTCAAAAGGTAAGGACCGACCTCAAAAGAGTAAATCAAAAATTAGGGACAGATTTGAAGATGAGAATTGAAAGGTAAGGATCTATCTTACAAGAGAGCGTCAGAAGGTAAAAACAAACCTCAAAGGTAGTGAATAAAAATTAGTGACTGATTAAAAAATGAGAATTGAAAGGTAGGGATCAATCTCAAAAGAGAGCGTCGAAAGGTAAGGACTGAACTCAAAAGGGTGAATCAGAAGTTAAGAACTAATTTGAAAATGAGAATTGAAAGGTATTAAACCCAAAGATATGTGTCATGTGAAAAGGCTGACATTGTTAAAGAAGTCATATAAATTTTTTTTTGGACTTTATGCAGAAGGTGAAATTCCGCGGGGATGTAAAGAAAATTAGTGCAGACAAAGGCAGTTGTGTTGCTCCAGCAAAGAGTAAGAGACTCTGAAATTGAGAGAATCCACTCAACAGAGTTATTTTTTTTCTTGTTGTTTTTACCACATTTAATTTTTTCAAAATATTTTTTCAAAATTTGATTTTAGTTGGTTAAATTTTTTTAAAAGATAGTTGTTTTGTTGTTTTCTTATTTGTTATTTTTGTTTAGATTTTATTACCATTAAAATTTTTTGTTTGTCTTTTGTTTCTTTTTTGTTGTAATTTTGAACAAACGTGTGGTTTGTGGTTTTTATCCGTCGTACAAAAGGCAATTGACAAAAAGATACATTTCCGAATGAAACTTCATTAATCTGTTCCAACAAAATGTTACAGATAAAGTGTAGGCCAATGCCTCAAATTGCACAATATGCGAATGCATCAAAGTACATCCAAAATATATCATGTCAAGTGTACATAATAGGCTCAGTATCTCTGGTACATATCACATTGCTGTAATATAGTAAAGTAGAAAAGAATTCTCTGACTGTCTGTTTCTGCTGTGACGAGCTCCTGATCGAGCTGACCTTCTAAGCCACGCATCAAGACGAGAGTTCCCTTCGCATGTGCTCAGAGGTGCAACCCACTCATAGCTTGTAAGGTAGTAGTTCCTCCAGTTCTGGATCTGGCTGAAATCTGTGCAGCATCTTGTTGTCATCCATCCGTCGGAAGGTTACACACCCTGCGGTGTTGCACTCCTGGAATGCAATGCTTGACAATGTTTGCACAATTGTCGTTGAGAACAAGCATTGAGCCAACTGGTAGGGGAATCTCCACAGAGCATCTTAGCTCACCAGGGCTGTCGATGTCAATTTGTTTGCCAAATAAGATGTTACTTTTACTCATGAATGAGACCATACAGAAAGGTCTCACAAAGTCATGGTGGTCTATATGTGGAGGAATGTAATCACCCTTGTCGTAGATATTAATAATACAACTATTTGAAGTGTAGGTGGCAGACATAATACTTCATCTCACGATTCCTTTGATCATCCACTTTATCATTGGCGGTAGTGGATCTACTTGATTGTGTCTGAGGATCCAAAGAGGACTCCCCTGTCTCTCATTTATGAAGTTGTAGCAGCAGCTACACTGTATAGTAATCCTCCTTTTTCCTTGCATCCATTTCCTTAGCTAAGAATAGGTCCTTTCCATAAGTAAACCTGCTTGACCTCTGTCCCTTAGGTAAAAAATACAGTAAAAAATACTCTATTTGTCATTCCATGAGATGACTCAGGTATACAGTTCTAATCGCTCCAGTATGTGGATGAATTTTCCCTGTACTTCTTCATAAAACTTGAAGTCTCCTTTATTTACTTTGCTCATTTTATAATATTCCACCGTACTAGAAGTTGGCAGTTGTCACGGGTTTTCCCTCATTTGAACATCAGCGGGAACCCAAGCTGGTGTTGTCTCTAGCTCTAACAGAATGTATAATTCTACTTCTAACAGGATGTTTGGCTTTGTACCCTGTGGAAGATACGTCTCTACATCTAATGAGACATATGGCTCTGCCTCTATCAGGTAATCAGGCGTATGAGATCTATCATCGATAGATGCATATTCATCCAATGTGCTCTAGTGTTGTAGATGTGTTGTAGATGTAAAACGTTGCAGTCCGGCCACTCCATGAATGCCCCCTGCAACTGATGTCGTGCAGGTATTTTGGTATTGCAGGTAGGGCAACCCATACAAAAAACATATGATGCCGGTAGTATCTTTGGATTTGTAACAAACTCAGGCTCCTCATCTGTAGTGGGCTGGCTGGAGGAGGTCTCTTTCATGCCCGGATCATAAATGTGTCCCTAAAAAATAAGAGCGAGCAAGATGTCTGTCTCTTTCTGGTGTCCCTTCTCTTCTCATAAGAAAGCTATCTGTTTGCGTCGGCTGGCATTTCTTTGCAATGTTCTCTCAGTGGAGCAAACGGTATTCTTTCATTATCAGCAGCCACTAGGTCCCCAATTAATGTAGCTATCATGGATGGTAAACGGCTGGGCCCCTCCATCGGATCCTGTTGTACCATCACGCTCTGTCCTTTTAGTGAAACACTGTTTTTGATGGCCACCTTTAGTAGTGAGGGTAACCCTTCCTTTTCCTGTCGACTGACAAAATTGATTAAAGGCCTCTCGTAATCCAAGTCGACTTGGTTAAATTCCATGTCGAAATCTATTGTGCCACCTTGCGGTGCCATTTCTTCATTTAGAGTGATATTTCAGGCATCTTTGAAGGCGAAGATCAGCCTATGGCCTGACATTTCTCTGCAGACAATAGGAAAAATGTCAGTGGGCTGAAACTTAGTGTGAACAAGAATAAAACAAAGTATTTATTAATGGAATTTACTTAAACATCGTTTGGTGCTTTCCATACATGTACACGAGCATGTACTTCTTTGACGAATTACCTTTGTAGGGTGTACATAACCTCAGACCCGTACACGAGCATGTAGGGTGTACACTGAGTAGGAGTCCTGAACATTGTTCGGTAGGCCCACAAAGCTTCTAGCAATTTTTTGTTCCAATCCCTTTTGTTTTCATCTGGTGTTTACTTTAAAATCTGTACTAGTGTCTTGTTGAAGGATTTAGCTAATCTGTTTGCTCTAGGATAGTAAATTATAGAGTATCTCAAATCTATCCCATGTCATTTGATGAATTTTTTTTTATTTTTGTGCTTTTAAAAGTTGTCTCATTGTTGGAAATTATTCTTCGCGGTACTCTAAAATGATAGAAGATTTGGCTTTTGAATAAATGAAGGACGTACTATGTTGTAACCTCTCGTAACGACACTGCCTCTACCCATTTAGAGAAGTAATCTATAGCGACAAGTATAAACTTGTATCCTTTAGAAGATAAATGATTTATGGACCTATCATGCCCCTACACTCAAATGACCATGAAGCAAAGATTGGGTGTAGCACATTTGGAGGTTGGTGGAAGACCACCCAAAGCACTTGGCATTGGTGACATTTTGTGGCTGTATCCATACAGTAGGACATCATTCCTGGCCAATAATATCCGAGTCTCTTGAACTTCATTTTCCTTTTCAGCCCTAACTGGTGAGCACCACACAATCCGACATGTACTTCTTTGACGATATTTCAGGCTTCGACTTTGCTTAAACATCGTAGCCACATCTGGTCGAATGATCTCCTATAGAGGACGTCTCCTACAAATGCGTATGACATAGCCCTTTTTTTAATGTGATGTGCCTCGGACTTGTTTTCTGGTAGCTTTTTAGTATGAAAATTTTCTATTAATGGCTTGCAGCAATCTTCATTGATTTCCGCAATTGCAATCATTGTTTCTACTTTTCTGAGCTTGCGTAGATTGTTAAGGTCAATTTGAGACAAAATTTATCTTCTCTATACTGAGATTCTAATGGAATACTTTGGGGGACACGCCAGTTCTTTAGCGAGTTTTGCTAGGGCGTCGGCATGGGCATTACCTCTCCAAGTAATCCAATAGAAAGTCATGTAGGAGATTTTATTCAGTAGCTTCATTGCATACTGGTGATATTCTGCTACTCTTGGTTTTAGAATTTTATATTGTCCGACAGCTTGTTGGATGACGAGTTGTGAGTCACCATAGATGACAATATTTGTTATATCCATTGAGATTACCAACTCCTATCCAGTGATTAAGGCTTCATATTCTGCTTCTTTGTTGGTGCATGACTCTGTCAGGTGGTATGAGAACCTCAACATACCCTTATCTAGCATGATAAAGATCAAACTAGTCTTTGCTTTGCCTGGTATGACTGTGCCTGATCCTTTGTCTTTCCTGGCTGCTGAAGCACCATCAAAGAACATCTCTCAGCATTGCGCACTAGACATTTCCATTTGTAATACTTGCTCCTCTTGTAATTTATCGTCGAGAGGGGACCAGCTGGCAATGGGTGTGCAGTGAGAAAGTCTACTAGAATATGTGCCTTGATAACACGGAGGGGAACAAAAGTTATATTGAATTGCAATAAGATCTTTGACCATATTTGTAGACATTCGGAGAGTGTTGGTCGGGTCATCAAGTATTGCAACGGATTAACTTTCGATATTAGGGTAATCTTATGAGAAAGCATGTAATGTTTAAGCTTTTGGGCGGCGAAAATTAATGTCAGACAATGCTTCTCAATAGGTTGATACCTTACTTCCATCGGAATCAAACGATGAATCAAGTATTACAGTGCTTTTTCCTTACCTTCATCGTTGATTTGGGCTAAGAGGGCTCCGAGATAGTCATCTAAGGTTGCAGTATAAAGTATCAATGATTTTCCTGCGATAGGGGCTGCAAAAACAAGAGTTACCATTAAATATTGTTTGACGTCCTCAAAGGCCCGCTAGCATTTCTCTTCCTAAATGAATTTGGAGTCCTTTTTAATTAATAATGAGAAGGGTTGACACCTACATGAGAGATTTAAAATAAAGTGTCTCAAATATGTCAACTTCCCCTTAAAGGAATGTAGTTGTTTTAAGGTTTTACGAGAAGGCATTTCCAAGATATCTTTAATCTTATATGGGTCAATCTCGGTTCATCGATGATGGACAACGAATCCTAGAAATTTCCCAAAGTTAACGCCAAATGCACACTTTAAGAGATTCATTTTAAGGTTGTATAGTCGTATTTGTTCGAACACAATCCTCAAATCACACTAATGGTCTATTTTTCATTTGCTTTTGTTGACCAAATAATCCACGTAGCTTTCTACTTGATTGTGAATGAGGTCATAAAAATTTTTTGTCATTGCACGTTATTATGTTGCTCCAGCATTTTTTAGGTTGAACAACATCACTATGTAGCAAAAAATTTTAATCGGTGTTCTAAATGTTGTAAGTGTTGCATCCTCGGGAGCCATCTTGTTTTGGTTGTATCTGAAGATCTGTCCATGAAAGAGAAAATTTCATGTGTAGAAGCAATATACGCTTTCATTTCTGGTATTGGTAGTGAAAACTCTTCTTTCAGACATTCTTTATTCAAATCTTTAAATTCGACGCGATTTGTCCATTTTTCTTCTTGACAGGTACAATATTGGCTAACCATGTGGGGTATTACTCTTCTTCTACAAAGTTAGCGTATATTAAATTCTTTACATTGGTGATGACTTGTTGTTTTGTTTCGAGGCGCATTCTTCTTAGAGCTTGTTTTACTGGGGTTATATCTTTATCTACACTGAGTTTATGAACTGCAACCTCTATTGACAGTCTTGGTATTTCATCACAGTTCCAAGCAAAGAAATCTTTGAATTCTGTTAGCAATCTGATCAGTTGTAAAGATTCTTCATTGTTAAGTAGAGAGCTTATAAATGTAAGACAGGGTTGCTCACCAGTCCCAAGGTTGATTTCCTTTAATTCATCAATAGTTAATTTAATTTCCTCATATTATGGTGCAACATCTTCTATTAGTGGATCAGTAGAGTCATCCTCTATATCAAGGCAATCCTCTCCTAATTTACTAGTAACAACCATACAAATTTTTGAATCATCGACTGGTCAAACTATACCAAATCCGAGACCCTCTTTTGAGTTTGGAGTTCCACTTTTAACACGCCATAACTTTTCAAAAAGTTGAAATTTATCTTTTGGCATTTGTTTTGGTAAATTTCCATGTTGAATTAACTTTTGTACATAATGCAAAAAGTAACCAAACGACAATTTTATTAATTCATTAGGATCCTCATCAAAGTTTACATTATTTTCAAGATTAGTAGATGTAGAAGCATGATAAAATTTGATCGGCTTTGAACTAGCACTACAAATTTCCTTGACCTTTAAACTCTCGACCTTTTGAGGGAGAATTAGAGCAAGGGTCATAGTATTCACATAGTGGTTTATCTGATCATACATCGTCTCATATTTGCTTTTCTCAACATCTTATAAGGATATCTCGTATTGGGGTTTCTTTTATTTTGTCATCATTATTTCGTCTTTGGAACTTTCTTCATCACCAATGTTGATGGTTGGCCTAGTTTGTTTCACGAGTAAATTTGTTCTTGCTCATCCACATCCCTAGCCTTGACCTCGGGTGCGCAAACTAAAAGAACCTCCACCAACTTGTTGTAAGAGAGTAGTAGAAGATTGCTAAAGTGAAGTTGAGTGGCCCTGCCATTGCACTTCTTCTGGACCGTTACTTTTGTTTGTTGCAGTTTTGCCAGAGAAAACAATTTTCTTTGGAGGCGCATAATAGGCAGCATCTTCATGAATGCCAACTTCATGCACTGAAAACGGTTGTAGATCTCCTTTGATGCATTGTTCTTGTCCTTTTTTGTAGTACTTGATGCGCTGGTGTAGAGACGATGGAGCCATGTTGTGTTCATGAATCCAAGGTTGACCCAGTAGAGCGTTGAAAGAGGTGTCAGCGTCGATGATATGAAACTTGGCAGTTGTCGCTAGTTCTCTAACCTTCATAAACAATGTAATCGATCCAAGGGCTCTTTTTCCATTTTGGCAGAATCATCTTAACATCATTTTATCGGTTGTAAGCTCTTGAGCTTTGATGTCCAAATCGGCCAATGTTCTTAGACTCATTAAGTTGAGTGATGCTTCAGGATCTACGAAAACTCTGGACAACACAAATCTGTCGATGTTAACAAAGATGTAGAGTGGTCGGTTGTGGTTGGCGGTACCAAGCAGCAAATCTTCATTTTTGAAGGTCAACCTAGGCTATTCTTTCAATTAGCAAACTTCATCTGAGGATTTGCTGGCCAACTGAGCTAAGCAAATCTCTGGGTCGAGCAACACTATAACTAGAGACTCTCTCATCTTCTTTGATAGGATCAGAGTGTCATAGATGCTTAATCGGGCTGGTAACTTCCTAAGATGATCTAGCACGTTGTAATCCACTATATGTAGTCCTCCAATTTTCACTTGGTTGTGTGATTCTTCCACTGGTGGAGGTGGAGGTTATTCTTCTCGAGTTACTATTTGTTTTCCTTTATCCACTGGAGCTGTTCTTGGGGGTAACACTTTCTCGTTCCTTAAATTTATTTATGTAATTTCTTCTTCTTGAGGTACTTTAATGAATTTTTTGGTGTTTATTCTTTGTCAGAAAGATCTAAGTTGATAGCTAGTGGTGAACCGTGGTGCTCAAGGATTGGTTCCTCACTCTCGGTGCTGTCGTAGCTATTATCGTTGATGTCTTCTTTGGTATTGTTAATGAGTTCATTAGACAGAAGTACGATTTGAGGATCATTTTGGGGATCAAGATCAAAGTTAGATCAATCATAACTGATTACTTCATCACTAGAAATAGTTAAAATGTAGCCAAAATCATGATCATTATATTCATAAGACCACGGAGGAGTAAGAAGATAATCATACAAAGTCAAGGATTTGAGGATTTTCTTCCCCAATTCCGAGACAAACAATCTAGTAGAGGCAGCCCCTATCCTACCATTCGTGCTATAAATCTTCACGATGGCATTCTTCTTTCTCTTTATCTTTGACAATGACGACTCTTGTGGTGAAATCTTCATCCCGGGCTTGACTGGCTGAAGACTGAACGGAAGTTTGTTTTGATGCATTCTGGATTTGGTTCAATTTTTTCTTTGATGATTTGCTCCAAACCACACTTCAGCCTTATTTTCCAATGTATGTGGAAGATTGTCTCAATAAATTCTAGATTTGATTTAGGACCCTCATGAGTTTGTCCAAAGTTGTACTCCATCCCCCTTCTCTGGTATATGTATGAATCAGAGAAATTGGCTCGGCCGTAATCATATTTATAGAACCTTTTTTAGGTTCTTTTAAATATTCTTTTTGAATCATTATATTTACTTCATTAAGATTTACTCAAGTCAATCCTTAAAGATGAAGCATTCTTCTATAGTGTGCCCAAGCAACCGGTGGTACAGGCAATAATTTGGCTCATCTTTCTTATCAACTTATTTGGGCTTCTTTGGATCCGGTAGTCCGAACTTAGGCTTCTTCATCAGACTTCTGAACATTTTAGACACAGCTTCATCTTTAAATGAATACACTATTTTCTATCATTCTGGCAGAGATGTTCTTTTATTCCCTTTTCAAGGAGATCCTTCTTGAGGTAGTTGCTGGTTGGACTGACTATTCTATTTCTGAGCCTGCTTTGATGAAAACTTATGAGGATTTTCTACATATATCTTCATTCACTGTTTTCCTTTATCGAAAGTTGCTATTATTTCTGATTTCTTTTCAAACACTCTGGTTGCCTTGAACTTCTCGTGTGAATCCATATGTTTGATTTCTTCTTGAAGATTGCTGGCTTTAGTGAGTAGCTTCTCATAGGATTTTATGGCGAGTCTCTTCAGCATGAAAGATACCAACCCATGAATTCTTTTGAGTAGAATCTCAATCGCTTGATGTTCCTGTAGCTGAGGTCTACATTTCATGCTAAGGTTTCTCCACCTCAAAATGTAGTCCACCAAAGTTTAATTGAGCTTTTGCTTTACCATCATAAGCTCTTCTANGTAGTCCACCAAAGTTTAATTGAGCTTTTGCTTTACCATCATAAGCTCTTCTATAGACACATGATGTTGCACTCCATCAAATCTCTTCACAAATAATTGTTCCTACTCAGAAAATATCTTTACTGATTTGTTGGGCAAAACAACATACTAATCGAAGGCAATTTCTGATAGGCTGCTGACGAACCATTGGAAGAGTAAAGCCTCACTAATCCTTGTGTTGCCACAACTGGCTCAAAAATGTGATATATGCTATCTGGGATTTCCAGTCTCGTTAAATATCTTAAAGTTTGGGGCCATGAAACCCTTGGGGAAGGGTACGACATCGAATTATTCCGGGTAAGATCTACCCTTTATAATCAATGCACCACCCTTGGATTGGGTTAAGGCCTCCCAAACTTGCTCGACCATTTACTTAAATTCTTTCTCTCGTATGGAGCTCGATGGAGAATCCTTCTTTGGTTGTTCATCTCTATTTTTTTAGGCAACTTCACTTCTTTCATCTGTAATGTATATTATCTTCAGTTGGTTGACATATGAAGATGCTAGTTGTGGTGCTTGTAATTGCCCATTAATGGTGGCCATGGAGATCATGGCTGCAGCCATCTCCTTTACCCTTTTCTCCTGTTGACTGACTTGTTCATCCCTTATGAGGATAGCCCTGCGTAGCTCATCTATGGCGTTCTCTTCGATGAGAGGTTGAGCCTCGAGCATAGATGTAGCGCTCTGATTTTGATGACATGGACATCCATGAAATCTTCTTTGAGGTAAACATTATAGTCAAAATCTTCATCACTGTTGTCGAGGGAAAGTTTGTGTTCCCGAGCCAACTCAGAAATCTCGACCCAGAGCTTTTCAACTTTTCCTTCAATTATTGATTCTTTGATTGTTCTAAGATCTGGAGGACTTTGCTAGACCTCCTCATATTGTTCTTCCATTTCACTGGCAATTGCTGCGACGATGTGAGATCCTTCAGACCCTAGCTTCATTCCATGATCTTGCCCTGCGGGCTTAGCAAACTGTTTTGGTACAACGAACTTAGGTATTCATACCTTCTTCTTCGAAGGTGATGTCTCAGGACGGGGTGTCCTACTAAAAATATCGGGATGTCGAGGAGAAGTATGCTCCCCATGATGCAGACTAGCTATAGTAGCGGGTAATCTCTTTGTGTTTTGCTTTGGAATTTTAAGAATTTCTTTGTGGCGTGTGCTCGATAGAATTCTTGGACCCAGCCTTGACATAACTGGTCAACCGCCTGCAGTCCTAGAAATGGCAGACTCGGTGGTGACTATGGTGGTATTAACTTTGCTCCCCAAGAGAAACCAGACAAGAATACGAGTCGGCAAGGCCTCATTTAATTTTAAAGAACATTTAGTGGATCTGACGTCCTTTAAAATTTCATTCTTCATGCGAGGGAATATTGCATGTCCCACTCATTTAAGTAGTTCACTCACTAAACAACCTTCTTTGGCAGCTAGCCTTTGAAAAACTGAACTGACTCAGATGATATGAGAATGTTTCTTTCTCTCCACACCCTGTCCATAAAGTGATGGTAATACAGCGACATATTTTATACAGAAGTGGATATACTTTCGGTAATATAATCTCCTCTTGGTGAGGCTCTTCCTCGACAGGTATTTCCTTTGGAGTCTAAGCTTTAGTAGCCCTCTGAACTCTTTTGTTGTTGTTTATTTTCTGAGTTTGGGTTAGTGGTACAGTTTTTGAACTCAATCTAGGTTTGAATACTGGTGGCGAGACAGTCAATCCCTCAGTCGGATCTTCAATGATCATTACTTCTTTCGCTTTAGCAGCATTGGAGACAACAGGCTTTGTCGGTGTTATAGTGGCAACAATAGCCTTAGCCTTTTTATAAGAAGGGAAGTCCTAAAGACAGTTCAAGTTGAACTCAGCAGATGGCTCCTGAACTTCTGGAGCGGTGACTTTCATTACGAGAAACAGAGCCTTCCCAAAGATAACCTCGAGGACTTCAAATCTGGCTCCGAACTTAATGGTGGGAGCAAGGTTGCGGGCTTCATGGCTTGTCAACAAGTTGTAGGAAAAGGTCAGCATTGGGTAGGCCATTGCAGTAGCTTAAAGACAAAAAGTTTTGGGATTTGTTATATGGCCAAAACCTTGTAACTTTTAGTGTAAGTACTAAAAATTTATAGAGGTTAGTCTGTAGACCAGGTGAATTTTAATTTGTGAGGATTTTAAAAATTGTTAGTAAGAAGATAATTTAAAAGTAGAAATATTTAAGAAATTTTATGGCGTGCGCAGCACAACGCAATTTGATTTAATTTGCAAATCAACAAATAAGACTTAGAAGGGAGATGTGAAGTATTTAGGACCCACTGCGGGATCCATATAGCAACACATAATGCCCCGGTGGAACTAGTCCATCAACACACCTATTGGGGTCTTTGACCCCACATGAAGATTTAAATAGTCCTTAATGGTCTTTTGAACCCCCTATGTTCAAAGGTGATCGAACAGGCAGTCCTGAAGTCCAAAGAGTTAGTTGTACTTTCCAAAGACAGAAATGGGTAAAGTATATCAACGGAAGAAGGGTAATTTGGTCCAGAAAGGGCATGATATATGAAGATAGTACTTTCCTGATTTAAATAGAAAGAGAAACTTCTCCCTATCCGTAATGCCAGAAGTTGTGGGCACTATTTTTTGTTTAGGGGAGTTGGCCATAAGAAGTTGTCGGTTACCAAAATTGAAATCCCGTTACCCACATTGGAAGGATATTTTAATTTCTAGAAAAATATGAAATCAAATTGACCCCATATTTTTTATAGTTTAAATGAAAGAGCATTGTACCTCAAGTCCCGTATCTATCCCGAAGGATAAACACATGACTTAAGGATGCGGCTCGATAAACTAAACTGAGAAATATATATATGATGTTCGTTTGGTCTACGAAACTGTTTTATTTGTCGACAATTTTCCCTATTTAATAAGAAGAATTAAATAGGGTTTATATTAAGTTGGGTTCAGAGAAGTTTCCTATAAGGGCAAACCCTTATAGTTAATTACATCTTAATTGAACAAAGACACCTAACAAAACTTTCGATAAAAATGAGGAAATATTATCTTCTAGGATTTCAAAAGAATAGGATTGTTCAACAAGATCAGACAGAGAGGTGTGACATGGGATTGGCTCAATTATGGAGCATTTTGTTTTTGGAATCCAAAGGAGGAAGATCTAGAGGATGTCATAGATTCAAAAGAAAGCCTCGGTGACTTCCCAGGCAATCCTATGGTTTGGTTTCAATTTTGAGAAGAAATATTTAGGTGCTTCATCCTGCCAATTTTATTTGATTATGACTTACATTTGTATGAAATGATCACACAAATAGCTTAGAAGATGTGAGGATTTAGGTCGTGACGAATGACAACCTTAGAATCCTAAGAGAAGTTAGAGCTTGTATTGTACAACAGAGCTGTATGAAGGCCTAAAGATGAGGTGAGAATTTATGTTGCATAATCAGACAACCTCGAAATTCTATGGCTTGGTTGTTTAATTCTAAGGAATGAATGGTTTAGCTGGGGAAGACAGGTTTTACAGTTTAAGATGATCGTGCTGCCCACCATGTCAGCTCCAAGCTCCTTGTCGCGATGAATTTAAGTTTTCTACGATTCTAAGTTATAATGTCAAATTAGGTGGCTCTATGGTTGAAGTTCTTTAAATTTTGTGGGGGATGTTAATGTTAATTGGAACAAAACCGGTTAGGATCCTACAGTTCCCTCGTTATGGAACCACTATTTTCTATTGGATTCACTTAATTCAAATGAATTTACTAAACTCAACTTAATGAGATCCATAATTTCATTTAGACCATAGGAAACCACGTTAGCAACCGTAGGTTACCTCCTCTGAGGGATTCCCGATCATCCGATAGAGATGTCTTAATTTAGTTATAGTTGTTGTTTCTGTGATGTTTGTGATTAAATTTTAAGTTGTTTTATAATGTGAATGTTGTGGGGGTGAATTTTTTCATGGTTGATTTTAGTTTTAGTTTTGGTTTTGGTTTTGTGTCTCTCGTAATAGTTTTAGCTTTCACGCAGGGTGACATCGTTGTTTATCATGCAGGTTTGTATTAACATCAAGAGTACAATATGAAAGTACAAGAAAGGCGACGCTATAAACTGTAAAAGCGTACCTGGTGAGTCTTCTCGTTCCACCATCAGAAACTCAAAATTCATGTCATAGCATTTTATATGAAGCAAGAAAGTAAAGTTTTGGTAACCTACCTAACCCTAGGTCATATCTTGGTGGGTCCCTATTAATTTGATTAAGGATGATTCTTGTTAAGCAAAGCATATTAAGTATAGTAGATCCCCAAGGTATCCAAGAGGTCTAGTGGAAGAAGCATGTCCATGCTTCTCTCTCACTGCCTGGTGAAAAGTCTCGAGCTCATTTAAACTTATTATGTTACTTAATAATACATCTTATAAATACCTTTAATGCTCAGTGAAGAATGATGTTTCAATTATCCTTACGAGTAGGGTAATTATCATTTGTGATTTAATTTGTAAATTATTTGGGTCAAAACCCTCAAACGGGCAAGTTAGTGCTGTCAAAGACATTTATCCAACTTTAATTTGGTCTTGTAGTGTTTTAAGGATGCTCAATTTTAATTATGTTCACTTTTCTAATCCTTTTTTAACCAAATTTTATTTAGCTTAGGTCACTACTAAGCTCTTAAGGTTTTGGTGGATGTTTATTTTTTGAAAGAAATTAAAATTTTAAGTGATGATGGTTCATTTTTGAAATTCATTTGAACATCAAATAGGGGTGTTAATTTGGTGAGTTTCTAACACCCAAAATTATACCCCCAAGTTTTTGATCATTTTTTACTAGACTTCTGAATTTTAATAATTTAAGGAAATTATAAATTTATCTTTTAATTAATAAAAGTAAGATTGGTTTCTATCAATTAATCTCCCTTTTGGTTTCAATCATCCAAATGAATTAGTTAAAATCGGAGGTTACCCTTTTCCCTCTTTGAATTAAGCCTAAATGTTAGTTAAGGCTAAACTTCTAAAATTACACTTTTGCCCCTAAGACTCTAATACTTCATAATTTATCAAATTTATTACAAATGACTTTGAAATTTTTATCCCACCTCACTCATGGGTCAATTAAGACATCAGAGGAGAAAAAATGTTTTCTAAAAATTTAATTTAATTTACATGTTTATTTTAATGCAAAAATAGGTTTTTTCAAAGAAAATTCCATAACTTAACCAAGGAAAAGCCTAATACCAAGGCTAACCATGTCAATTGACCCAATTTGTTGATGCATTTGATGTAGATGGTTGTAATGAACATTTTTTGTGAAGGTTTGAAGTGATTTTGAGTTCAATTGGAGGGTCAATTTGAAGGATTTTGGAGATTTGGTCATTTTGGGCATGTTGGGCTAGTCTTGGGTCAAGATTGGGCTAGCCTTGGGCTAAGTCCGAATTGATTGTTGAGAATGGCCAATAGGAATATCATAAAGTGTTTTCAATATAAATTGGGTGCCAATTTTTGGGCTAAGGCAACCAATTTGGTGAAATTTGGAGGCATAGCCAATTTGGGGCAAAATTTAGGGCTTTTGGACTTAAGTCAAAATAAAATAAAATTGAGGTTTCACTAAGGCCAAATGAAGGTCAATTGTGATGTTTAAGAATGTTATGAATAGTTTAGGGTCCAAATTGAGACAAATGGAGTAAGCCATGAGCTTCAATTAGGTGGAACCAAGTCATAGGGCAATTATTGGGTGTTTGATCTAAATCAAAATTGGGCTCAAATCATGGGCTACTTAATCCTAGATTTGGGTTAGATTGGCCATATGAAAGGTTGATTTGAGTTTAGGGTTGAAATTGGGGGAAATGGAGACCAATTTGAAGGACATTTGAGGTGAGTTTGGGGAGATTGGGCCTTTAAAAGCAATTTTAGGGGTTTTGTTCAAAGTAGTCAAAATGGCTCAATTAGGTTATGTGTTAGTTTAGAAAAGTGAAATTAGGAATATTTGGAGTATTTTGGGAATTTTTTAGGATTTTTCAAATTTTGGGCTAAGGAGGGGTATTTTGGTAATTTGGCAATTTTTTGGTAGATTTGGGTAATTTGGGCATTTTCAAAAGGTTTGAAATGTTTTTTGAAAAAAATTGGGTAATTTCAGTAAATTTGGGAGTTTTGGCCAAATTTAGGGTTCCAAGGGCATCTAGGTAATTTGGGGAAGTTTAGGGGCAAAAGGCTAAGTTGGGCATTTTGATAAAGTTGGGGTGCTAACCGTCATTAATAAGCCATGGACCAATAGAAACTGCATTTGGGTCCTCTATGTACTGGTCTTTGCTAAACCCTAGCCTAGGGGCAATGGGTTTAGGGGACCATCTACATGAGTATCCCAAAAGATTAAAGGATCAGAGTCAAGAAAATTTCAGGTTTGCATTTGTGAGTGATTATGGTGAGTTGATTTCTGGTGAGTGCCTTAGCCCTATACCAAAACCTAGGGCCAACCCTAAGGTCCAATAGTCTTACAAGAACTCTTCTTGATCTCCCCTATCATGACCCCACCTACTAAGCGCTAGCTAGGACCAATATGTAAAACTTAAAGTTTAGTAAAAAGGAGTTTAGAATTTCTAATGGTGAGGGTTTCTTTTCTAGTTTTCTAAGAATAGTCAACAGGGAAGTGTGACCTTACTTTTGGTTGAAGTTTAGAAACTTATTTGATAGCCTAGGTCTAGCCATAGGACTT
>NEWO01000973.1:0-23248 GCA_003013225.1 Phalaenopsis aphrodite
CTGAAAATCCAAATTTACATCTTGCCAATCTTCTAGAATTGTGTGCTACATTTAAATATGATGGTGTATCAGATGATGCTATGAGACTTAGATTATTACCTTTTTCACTGGAGGATAAAACTAAGATATGATTACATTCATTCTCACCTGGATCTATCAGAACTTGAAGTGATTTAGCATAGAAATTTTTTGCTAAATATTTTCCACCATCAAGGACTGCGAAGCTTAGAAATGATATTATATCTTTTAGTCAGTTTGAAGGGCAATCTATTTATGAAGCATGGGAGCGATTTAAAGAACTCTTAAAACAATGTCCACACTATGCTATACCAGATTGGTTAATAATTAAAATGTTTTACAATGGATTAGCTGGATCTCTTAGATCTATTATCGATGCTGCTACTAGTGGTTCATTGATGTCAAAACTATTTAATGACGCTTATGCTTTAATTAAAGAGATGGCTAAAAATAATTTTTCAATGGCCTTCTGAAAGGGTAAATCTTAAGAAAGTAGACAACGTACATGAAACTGATGTCTTTGCCATGTTAGTAAATCAAGTTGCTACAATATCACGGAAGTTAGACCAACTTGGAATGATTTTTTCTCAACCAATACTTATGATTGAAGAGAATTTATTTGCTCCAATAGTAGATTCTCAAGCATCATTAGAAACTTTGAATGTCATAAATAACAAGCAGAATAACCCATATTCAAATTATTATAATCGAGGTTGGATGAACAATCCTAATTTTAATTAGAATAATACTACGGGTGGTAATAATCATCAATGGGGGAACAATTAAGTAAACCCATTATGAAACTAGAAAAACCAAGGGAATAGTAATTATAAACCTACTTATCCTACAGGTTTTAATAGTAATTCAAAATTTAAGGAGAAGAAGTTGTCTATAGAAGAAGTGGTGTTACAAATGGGAAATCAGTTACAAAGTCAAGGAGTTATAATTAGAAATATTGAGAATCAACTTGGACAAATAACAAATTCATTGAGAAATAGATCCCATGGAACACTTCCTAATAATACAGAGGTAAATCCAAAAAACCAAAATAAAGAGCAAGTAAAAGCTGTTCAACTTAGGAGTGGAAGAGAATTGAAAGGTAGAGTTCAAAAAGAGACTAAAGTAGAGAGAAAATAGATTGAAAAACCAAAAGAGGACACTTTGAAAGGCCTAGAAAGACCTATTTCTCCACTTAAAGTTGATTTGGAAAAACTACCACCACTATTTCCTCAGAGGCTTTGACAATAAAGGTTGGATAAGCAATTTTCCAAATTTCGAGAAATTAAGAAGCTTACAATTAATATTCCAGTTGCTGAAGCCTTAAAACAAATGTCAAGCTATGTGAAGTTTATGAAAGATATTCTTAACTGAAAAAGGAAGTTTGAAGATAATGAGACTGTTGCACTTAGTGAGGAGCGTAGTGTTATGATTCAGAAAAAGCTTCCTGAAAAGCTTAAAGATCATGGTAGCTTTACAATTCCACGTGCAATAGGAGACAAATTTTATGGGAAAGCTTTATGTGATTTAGGAGCAAGCATCAACCTTATGTCATTATCAATATTTAAAAGATTGGGATTAGGAGAAATAACCCTTACTAATGTAACACTGCAGTTAATATATAGATCAATAACTTATCCTAAAGGACTTATAAAAGATGTCCTAATGAAAGTGGATTAATTTATCTTTTTTGTTGATTTCATTGTGCTAGACATGGAGGAAGATAAAGA
Organism: Phalaenopsis aphrodite; assembly: GCA_003013225.1. NCBI lineage: Eukaryota > Viridiplantae > Streptophyta > Magnoliopsida > Asparagales > Orchidaceae > Phalaenopsis > Phalaenopsis aphrodite. Next base: position 1,746 of record NEWO01000973.1, read on the forward strand.
GATACCTATCATTTTGGGAAGAGCTTTCCTAGACACTAGAAGAGCAATGATAAATGTGTATAAACGAGAATTAACTATGTGCGTCTATGATCAAACAGTTACAATTAATATTTCAAAATTAATGAAGTACCCTGTAAAAGGTAAAGACGATGAATGCTATAGAATGGATGTGATGAGATATTTAAGTGAATGCCATTTCAAAACAAATTATTAAGAAAAATCTAAGATTAAGAATTTAGAACATGAGTAAATATGAAGTTTTATATAAGGAATATTTAAAGTATGTTCAAGAAAGTTATGAAGTTTTGGACACAACAAAGAATGATACATCTTTTTGGCCATCAATTGAAAAACCTCCTGAGCTTGAGTTGAAGTTACTTCCTGAACATTTAAAGTATGCCTTTTTAGGTGATTACTCTACATTACCTATTATAATTTCTTCAAGATTAACTACAAAAGAAGAAGAGAGTTTGATGAAATTTTAAAGAGTTATAAGAAAACCTTTGGATGGACAATAGCTGATATAAAAGGAATCAATCCTTCAAGTTGTATGCATAGAATTCATATGGAAGAGAACTGCAAACCTAGTGCTGATCCTCAAACGAGATTGAATCCTATTATGAAAGAAGTTGTTAAGAAAGAAGTTTTAAAGTAGTAAGATATTGAAATTATCTACCCTATTTCACATAGTGCGTGTGTTAGTCTAATTCACTGCATTCCTAAGAAAGGAGGAGTGACTGTGACTTTGAATGAAATAATAACAAGAAAAGTTACAATATGACAAATATACATTGATTATAGAAAATTAAATCTCACAACAAGGAAAGATCATTTCCCACTACCCTTTCTAGATCAGATACTAGATAGACTAATTGGGCATAAATACTTTTGTTTTTTTGATGGATATACTAGTTATCACCAAATACAAATAGCTCTTAAGGATAAAGAGAAAATAAATTTTACCAGTCCTTATAGTGCATTTGCTTATAGAAGAATGTCCTTTGGTTTATGCATTGCACCTACTAAATTTCAAAGATGTAGGACGACTATTTTTTGTGATTTAATTAAAAAAGGGATTGAAGTTTTCATGAATGATTTATTAATGTTTGAAACTTCATTTAACTTATGTTTAGAACATCTATCAAAAATTCTTAAGTGTTGTGAAATAATAAATTTAGTCCTTAATTAGGAAAATGTCTATTTATGGTAGCAGGAGGAATAGTTTTGGGACATCAAATTTTAGAACATGGTGTGGAAGTAGACCCTGCAAAAATTCAAGTGATCACTAATTTACCTTACCCAACATATGTAAAGGAAATTAGGAGCTTTTTAGGACATGTTGGATTCTATAGACAATATATTAAAGACTGTTCAAAAATTGTGACGCCTTTATGCCATTTACTTAAAAAAGATGTAATTTTTAATTTTGATGAAGAGTGCCTAAAAGCTTTTGAATTATTAAAAGAAAAATTAGTCATTGCACCAATTATTGTTGCACCAAATTGGGAAAACTCTTTTGAATTAATGTGTGATGATAGTGATTATGCTAGTAGAACTCTTAATGAAGCTCAAATTAATTATACAACAACTGAAAAAGAGTTATTAGTTGTAGTGTATGCTTTTGATAAATTTAGATCATACTTGATTGGAACTAAATGTATTGTTCACACAGATCATTCTGCTATTAAATATTTAATGAAAAAAAAGGATGTAAAACCTAGACTAATATGATGGACTCTTCTTTTGCAAGAATTTGATTTTGAAATAATAGATAAGAAGGGAGCTGAGAATCAAATTGCTGATCATCTGTCTAGGCTTGAATTAGAAAACCACTCTATTTTGAAAAAGAGATTAATGAACATTTTTCAGATGAAAAATTGTTCAATATAATGAGTGGCGTGTTCCATGGTATGTAGATATTATGAACTTCATTTTTGTGATATTATACCCTATGGAATGACATACCAAAAGAAGAGGAAATTTTTATCTGAAGCTAAGACTTATTTTTGGGATGGCCTATTTTTATATAAACAAGGAAAAGATCTTATTATTCAAATATATGTGCCTTTAGAAGAAACATATGAAATTATTCAAAAATGTCATAATTTTGATTTTGGGGGACATTTTGGTGTTGATAAAACAATATAAAAAATTTTACAATCTAGATTTTATTGGTCTACAATCTTTAGAGATGTTAATGCTTATATCAAAACTTGTGATCGATGTCAATGAGTCGGAAATATTTTTAAGAGGAATGAGATGCCCCTCAATTATGTGTTAGAAGTTGAGATATTTGATGTTTGGGGATTAGATTTCATGGGACCATTTATACCATCTTTTGAAAATTTATATAAATTTTTAGCAATTGACTATGTATCTAAATGGATATATGTTGTTGCTTCACCTCGATGTGATGCTCAAAGTGTTGCAAAGTTTTTAAGAACAAAGATATTTTGAATATTTTGGATGCCGAGAGTGATCATAACTGACGGGGGAAGTCATTTCAGAAATGCAATAATGGAGAAAATAATAAAGAAATATCATATTAACCATAAAATTGCTACTGTTTATCATCCTCACATAAGTGGTTTGACTGAATTATCCAATCGTAAAATTAAAAGAATATTGGAAAAATATGTAAATCCAACCAGAATGGATTAGTCAGTCAAACTTGACTATGTTTTGTGGGCTATAGGACTGCATACAGAACTCCTATAGGAATGTCCTCATAAAAACTAATATTTGGGAAAGCGTATCACTTACCAGTTGAACTTGAGCATAAAGCAAATTGGGTGATTAAGGAATTTAATTACAATTTGAAAGATGTTGGTGAGAAGAGGCTATTGCAATTAAATGAGCTTGAAGAGATAAAAGATGAATCTTATGAAAGTGGTAAGATTTACAAAGAAAAGATGAAGATGTGGCATAGTCGAAGGATTCTGACTAAAAATTTTCAACCAGAGCAACAAGTTTTGTTTTATAATGCAAGGTTAAAATTATTTCCAGATAAACTTAAGTCCAGGTGGATGAGCCCATTTGTTATGATGGAGTTTATTCTTATGGAGTTGTGGATATCAAAGATCCTAAAACTGATAAAATATTCAAAATGAATGGTCACAGGTTGAAATCCTACTTTTAAGGTGACCAACTTAAATTAAATGATTATCTGATGTTAGGTCAACCAGAATAAGCACTGGTTAGGTCGGGCTGAAGACGTAAAACCAAGCGCTTTATGGGAGGCACCCCATAGTTATCTGTGTATTTGTTTTTATTTTTATGTTATTGAGTGTGAATTAGAAAATTCTAGTAGTAATTTGATTAAATATTAAGTTAGTGATAATGCTAATACCATAAAAGATGGCTTAGACATGTTAGAACGAATGTTTGGACGTTAAGTGGACCTGTGCTAAATTGAGCACTGGCACTTAAGCACCAAAATCCGGTGCTTAAGCACGATAATTAAAAAAACATGTGTGAATTTCAGTTTCTAGAAGTTCTAACTGCAAATTGGTTGGCTTGAATGTGAAAGAGCAGTTCTAAGATGTTCCTAGGAGTTGTGAGGGAAATCTAGAGCCTATAAATAGAAGGGAATAAAGAGAAATTTCACCATACTTTCATTTTACCCTAAATTCTAAGTGAAAAAGAGAGAGTCTTGAAAAAATGTCATCTTGGGAGAGTGATTTAAAGAAGGAGGAAGTAATAAGAAAGAAGTGTATTAGTCAGAGTGCAAAAGAGATGTATAATGGTTTTCTAGCCATTAGTATGGAAGGAATAGCAGAAAAGATCACTAAAATTGAGGCTAATGTGGCTTCAATTGAAGTAAAAGTGATGGAAGTTAACGCACATCTGGATCATATGGGATGGTAACTAAAGATGCAGTTTAGGCACACCGGTTTTATAGAAGAAGCAGATAAGGCAATGTATTTGAAGAACAAATGGATTGAAGAAGATTCAACTAGAGTTATTAATCATCGTCAGTTCTTTCAGATATACATTCTAAATGTTGAAGGAGAGACTAAACATAAGCCAGAATTCGTTCCATCGACTAGAAATGGAATTAAGTTTGTTATTTAGTGCTTATGTTTAGTGTCTGTGTGTTTAATGTTTGTTTGTTAATGTTAAGTGTGTTTTAAAGTGTTTTTATAAGTTAGGAAAGTTTAGTTTTATGTTAATAATTTTCTCATCCAAGACTATTTGGATTGAGAATTTACTTATTCAAAAAATTTTGTAATCGTTCATGAATTAATATGAATTAGCTAAGATTGGTGAAACTTGAGTAAGAGAATAGATAAGAGGAAGAAAATAGTATATGCAGTGTTTTGAGGCCATAGAGGGTTGGATGAATTAGGCTAGGAGTGCATTTCACTTAAATAAAAAAAATTAAAATTTTTGCATTGGCACCTAAGCGCCAAAACCCAAGCTTAAGTGCCGCCTAAACAGATAAATTGGTGTCTAAGTGCCGAACCATTCACACTTAAGTGTTGGTTTACGAAAATCGGTTCGCAAATAGTTTTAAGTTAAGTTTTAGTCCAAAAAACTCTATTTTTTCTCCTTCGCTGCCTTCTTCCTTAGTTTTTTTAAAATTTCTAGGCTAGGGCATCATCTATTTTGAGGATTTCTTAGTGTACTAAAGCAAAAATTTGTTAAATTTGATCTTCTTGAGGTAAGAGCTTCACTTCTAAAAACTTTTGATTTTCACCATGTATTTTAGGTACTTTCATGAGCTACCCAAAAATTACTATTCATGGTAAAATTTTTGGAAAAATTGATAGAAAATGCATGGATTTGTTAGTTTAATCTTTTAGGAGTTGAGTTTAGTGATTTGGAGTTGATTGTGGAATTTATTTTGAATTTTAAACTTTTTTGAGAAAATGACACCAAGAATGAAAAGAAGTGAAGGAAAAGCTCTGTTGGATTCAAGTAAATTTGTTAGTTCAAGAGCTCAGGATTGGTATAGCGATGCTCTGCATTCGAGAAAATTAATTCTTGAGTGATGTTTTAAAAGTGCAGGAGGAGTTGTAGAAGAGTTGATTGTTAGTCATCTGTGGGATCGGTTTTGTTATTTTTTTCTTGTTGTCGTGATCTCTATAGTACGAGAGTTCTATGCTAATCTCTCGAAGGCTGACGAGGAAGGAGTCATAGTGTGGGGGAAGACAGTACTATTTTCTCCTGAGGTGATTAATCAGTTTTAGCATTTGGCTCATAGTACTTTGTGTTTTTATGCAAACTATAGTCCTACTGAGGAGGAGCTAGATGAGAAAATATCATCTTTAATTGTTGGGAGAAGATTATGGAAGATTATAAATGAAAGAATAGTAAATTTTTCTGCCTTGAAGATGGATGCCAATGCAAATGCATGACACTAATTTATCTCTGCTCGTCTGCTACCTACAAATCATCTGAGTGAAGTGACGAGAGAGAGAGCAAGCTTGAACTACTGTATTCAGCAGTCCAAGCCGATTGATATTGGAGGATTGATTTATGGAGTTATTACCAGTTCTGCCATTGTTGCTACTTCCATAGGTTTATGATTTGCATCCTTGATCTTTTCATTATGTGAGCAGGCAGGTGTTAGATATGATAGCTGGGAGGAGATCTTACAGCTGCTGAAGCTCATTACTAGTGAGAATGTGAAGACTTATTCACATAATTCTATTTTTGGTTGGAAGGTTGGATTCTCTAGTAGTTCCACTGTCTTTACTTCACAAGCCTCTATTTCACATGCTTCTACATCACAGGGTCAGGCTTCTGGTTCTGAGTCTCAGACTTAGTTATTACAAAGGATTTTAGATAATGTTAATCAAACTGCAAATAAGGTATTAAATTTAGAGCATTTTGCACAACATTTGGACGGGTATATGAAAAGAAGTGATTATGAGGAAGAATACAACATAGCTATGGAGCATCTCAATAAAGGTAACTGAGATGTAATATTTCCTCAGTACCCTAGATATCCACCATATGAGCCTACAGCTGCTTGATGTAGTGATGATAGTGATCAAGAAGATGATGCTTAGTTAGATTTGTAGCTCTATTTTCTGTTTTATGTTGATTTCTATTTATGTATTGTTACGAACTATGGATTGTACCAGTATTCTGTACTTATTTTTTTCAGTTAAGACTGTTGAAATTGTTAGTTTTAGTTGTTGTGTTTTATAGACATTTCTGTGATGTATTTGCACTTTTGTGTAGTTAGTATGTTTGTGTGGTAGTAATTATGTTAATTGTGTTGTTTGGTGTACTTAGTTAGTGTTTGTTGAACTTAATTCAAAATCTTGGAAAAGTTTAAAATTTAACTAACCTCTTACCTCAGAGCTGCATGTTAAATTTTTTTTCAATTTACTACCAGTTATTTTTTTTAATTTTGCAATTGTGTTTGTTTGCCAGTGTATTTATTTGCTTTTCAGTTATACTCCACGACATAGAAGTCAAATGAATCTATTTATATTAAGTAGAATTAAAAAATTGATCAATTTAATTTTCTATTCCTGTTTTTAATTTTTGTGCTTGCATATTTAGGATATGAAAATTTCTGCAAGCATGTAATAGTTAGTTTTCATTCCTGCTTTTATATATAATGCTAAATGTTTTACTTATGTTAAAAATTTAAGTTTAGGGGATGAAAAATTTTAAAGAAACTTAAAATTTAATTTGTTCTCAATTGTATTTCAAATAAATTTGTTTTTGATTTCAAAAATTATTATGTATATGAAGTTATACTAGGGAAATAAAATTTTGATTGTAGAAATGAGTAAAAAAATTTAGTTAAAATTTACAGTAATGAAGAAAAACTTAAAGTTAAAAAATTTTAGTGTAGAAAATGCTAAATATAGTGTAACTATCTTTAGTAAGAAAAATTATATTTTTGAAAAATTTAGAAATTTAGACTTTTATTTTTAATACTTAAATTTTTTTATTAAAAATAATTTTCAAAAGTATTATTATATTTATAAGTGAAAGTTTTATATCAGGGCTTTGCTTTAGGAAAGGAGAAGTGGAATTCAAAACCATTAAAGACCTATGCAGATATAGTAATCCTTGCCTAAAAGAAAAAGAAAAAGAAAAGGAAAAAGAAAAAGAAAAAGAAAAAGCAAAAGGAAAAAGGAAATGAAACGAAAAAAAAGAAGGAGAAGCTTGAAGATTAGTGCCTAATCAAAAATCTGTTCCACATTTGATCTTTTTAAAGTATAAGATATAGGAAAATCTTAAGCTTAATAATATAATATGGTAAGTAAAATTAATCTTTATATAAATTTTTAAGTGAAAATAATAAAAGGGCTAAATTCTATATTTGGAAAATCTACAATATTTCTGAATTAGATAAGAACTCATATTTTCATATTTCTTAACATTAAAAATTTCTAAATTTTAAGTTGGTCTCATTTACTAATATTTTTTTCTAAATTGGACTACTATATTTCTAATTCTAAATTTTAGAAACTACTAAAGAAACTCATATGCATTATCTACTTATGTTGGTTTTTCAAGATTGAAAGGTCACTTGAGGACTAGTAACATCTTAAGTTTAAGGGGATTTTGATACACCTAAAATATATAATATTTTTGTACACATTTTTATACCTATTTTTGAGATTTTGCGCTTTAATGAAATGTATTTGTGTATTTTTTTAGGTACAATCAAATAGATAAAAAATGCTAAAAGGAGTGAAAAAGGATCAAATTTGGAGCAAAAATGAAGAACGGAGCAAAAAAGAGCTTGGGCGCTTTAGGGCTCAAGATTGGCGCATAAGCGCCAGAGCATCCGCGCCTAAGCGTCAAGTACCCCCCGCTTAAGCGCCAAAGTTAGTTACTTGAAGATTTATTTAATTGGAGCGGATTTTTTAAGACATGTTTGAAGCAACCCTTGATAAAACGTGGAAAATAGCCCATGGACACGAAAATTCATTCAATTGGCTTATGAGGAGGCAACTTCTAGAAGATTCATTGAATGGAGACACCTTTTTGAAGAGACAGCAAGACACTCATTGGATTTTATAAGAAAAGACTTAGATTTAACAAAAAAAGGGGCCAGCAACCAACCACCAAAATTAACAACCGCCGTCGGTGGCGGCGGCCATCTTTACTTTATTTTATTTATTTTAAGTATTAGTTTGTATTGTAAGAGAAGGAAGAGAATTCAAAGGAACTTCAAGACATTTGGTGGAGAGAATTTGAGATAAGTGTTTATCTTTGTGATTACACTTGGTTTTTAATTTAGATTTTTTGTTTGTGTGTATGATTTCTACTTTTAAACTCATGTGTGGTTGTGTTTTCTCCATGGATTCTGAGTAATTTTCTTTATCTTTATCCTTAAAATGAAAATGAAAAAAAAGTAAAAAGGAAAAGAAATGAAGGAGAAGAATTAAACGTCAAAAGAAGAAGAAATGATGAAAAACCAAGAACTGCAATTACATCAACATCTGAACACAAAAAATGAAAAAACTAAAACTGAGAAGAAGACAGAACAGACAAGATAGTATCACAACAAACAAAAAATGGGAAGAACAAAATAATGACATCAAGAAGAAGAAAGTAGATCAGGGGGAGGAGAAAAAAAAAAGAAAAAAAAATATCAACGATGGAGAAGAAGAAAACAACAGAAGAACAACAGAAAAAACCCAACAAGATGAATAATAGTAGGAGGTGATAAGACAAGATAGCACCCAACAGGAGGAAGAAGAAAGAACAACACAAGAAGAACAACTAGCATCCCCACCGACCAACCAGTCAAGAAGACTAAAAAAACAAAAGAATAAACAATCTTCATAACAGCACAACAAAGAAGAAAAAAGAATATTACTCATAATAGGCACAACAAAACAAGCAGAATACCACAACAAAAAAATTACGATGATCATAAATGAATCATAAGAAAAAAAAACATGTACTAATAATACGGCCCTCATCAGAAGAGTACAGCAAAGAAAATAAGTAGCTGACTACATTATCAACAATAAAAAAAAACAAAAAAAAGAAAAAAACTTTTACTATTATAAAACCATAAGAAGGAGGAAGAAGAAAAAATACTAAGAAGTATGTTATCAAAAAAAAATCATCCCCCCGGGCGAGACAATAGACAAGAAATAAGAAAAAAATACAATACTAAATAAGAATAAGAAGAATACTGGAGTAGTACACAATAAAAAAATATAACAACAGCATTATTAGCTGCATAATAAAAAAAATACCAACCAGCCGCTGCGGAGCAACAAGGTGGCACCGTCGAAACAAAAGAAGAACAACTAAGAAAAAAAATCAAAGAAACCCAGAAAACAAAATTTAAAACCAACTAAAAAAAAAAACAGAAACAATAAGCCAAGAAAAAAACAAGTCCCAACCCAAAAGTACCAACTCCCCCCAATCCAAGGCCAAAAACCCCCCTTAAGTTTCAAAAAACCCAACAAAATGGAAAAAATAAGAAGGCAACCCAAAAACCCCAAATCCAAGCCCAACAAAAACTAATTCCCCAATTAATTTGATTCCTTAAAATGCAACAGTTTGGGGCAACAAGGTTTAAACGCAAAGACTACATTCTCATTCATGAGGCTAAAAGTGATTCTTACTATGTTGAAACATAGTCCGTTTTGGGTCACTATCTTTCATAACAGATTTTAACAAATCAATTGGTCATATCAATAAGTAAATTAAGCATAGAGTTTGAATCATCACATTGATAATTAAAACATATTCTAACATGCATCCCAAGATCCTAAACATAAATCCTGCTCATTTCAAAAGAAAAAGCACAAAGAATACACAATGGAAAACCTCATTACATCAAAGCAAATTCACTAGATAAGTATTTATAAAAATCATAAGATAATGAAGAACGCGATACTCAGCTTTTTCCCTTTGAAAGAAAGATGAAGATCTCTCCAACAAAATTTCTCATTGATCCATACAATGCTAGTACAACACATTCTCTCAAAACCCCCTCTCCAATCTCTCCAGAAAAAGTAGAAATCTACATTCCTACTCCTATTATAAGATCTCCAAGCATACCTCTCTACACTCATGCCACAACTCTCTCTAAAAATCCCCCTCTAGACTCTCCATGAGAGGCGCCAAGCCCCTCTTTTTAAAGAGACACAAAACACAACTTCATTCCAAGAGACACACCTCTTCACTCAAAGAGATACACCTCTTCACTCCAAGAGACACACCACTTCATACAAAAGCCTTTCAAAGTGTCTAGACTCTTTGAACTACTCCATGGGGCGTGCAAGTTGCTTAGAATCTTCCAGAACATCTCAGAACAGCCCAAAATCACCAAAAAAACACTCCTCAACCATTTATGGCACCTAAGAGCCAGTTTCGAGCACCTAGGTGTCGTCCTCTTGGTTGTCTGGCCCCTAGGTGCCAGTTTTGGGGGCCTAGGCGCCATCCTGCAAGTAGCTCCACCATTTCGTTATATTTTGCTCCATTTCAGCTCCGTTCAACGCAATACCAACTGAGACACGCTAAAAAGTGATACAAGAGCACAAAATCACACCCAGCGCGCATTGACAATAAAAAGCACACCGTTTGCCTTAATTTCCCAAAAAGTCAATTCCTGGAACCGAAAAAAAATCATGCAAAAAAACCTTCCCTCAAAAGGGAAAAACAATAAAAAAGAACAAAAAATGTATATGAAAAAGTAGGTAATTTTTAGGCATGTCTAAAATCATCATATAAACCACCCAACCGAACCCAAATCACTATAATTAGCCTTGGCCAAAACTTGTACGGACTAAGCACTTTGCTAATTAACTTAATTAACCTAATCAAAACCTAATTATCCTTTATATACCCTTAGGTAAAAATATAATCCCTAATAATCCTTCTAATCACTTTAAAATACCTTAACCAAGCCTTTAAATTTAATAATTAAATCAATCAAGCCACAAATAATTTAATTAAAGTATTAAACATCTAATTAACCTATTGAAGAACCTAATTAAAATCCCAATTAATTAATTAATATTTTAATGAACCAATTTAATGTTTAATTAATCAGTTAACATTTTAATCAATTAATTAATATTTTAATCAACTCATTAACCAATTAATAAATAAATAAATTAATTACTACATTAATCAAAATTTTAATAATTTTAATTAAACAATTAACCACTTATGTAAACAATTAATCATTCTATTAATATAATTAAATAGTTTAATGATAACTTAAAATCTAACTTAAATAATTAATAACTTAATAAAATCATAAATAATTAATAAATTAAATAATTTAATTGAATATTAATTAAATATTTAAATAACATAATTAAACCATTAAAAAATAATTCAATAGCTTTAATCAACCATTACATAACTTTTCATTAACTTATTCACCTAATTAAAAATTTAAAGTTATTGAAATAATGAGGGGAATAAAATGTGTGTATGTGTGTCATATATGTAAATGTATGCATTCAAATTATTTTAATATTCAAAAGCTTTCGAGTATATATATTGCATAATAGCTGAAGTTATTTCGGTTCTATTTGAGTGTCCATGCATCTTAATTACTACTAATAATGTCATTTGTTACTCTTCCGTGGCTTCCCAGTGTCAAGTTGCAATATAGCGAAGCATGATGCATGGTCATGATCACCTGAAACATTTTACTATTTGATGCGTAGATCAGCTTTAGCGGCCATAATTTCTTGTTTTAGAGTTTCTATCATGTCTTGATGAGGCCCAAACAAACTGCAGGCCTGACAGAGGAGATGATTAGTAACAGTGATCAAAACTGTGCGCCAAACAATTTATTTAGTGTATTGTTTTCAAGATGAAGTATTTTTCATATATTTATGTAATTTCAGATAAAATTACTGGCTTCTCAACCTTCTATATTTTTAACAAAAGGCTGACGATGCCTGACAAGAAGAAAGCTGCTGGGTTCAAAACATAACGGGTGGCCTCATCAACGAGCTTCTTCCATCTGGATCTGTGAATTATATGACCATGATTGTATTTTCCAATGCTCTGCATTTCGAAGGAGCCTGGAATGAAAGGTTTGATGCATTTCAAACCAAAGAAGCTAAGTTTTATCCACTTGATGGAAGCACCATTCTAATGCTGAGTTCTGAATCAAGATTCTTGAACCACCATATTCTTCATCCGAAGGTTGAGGCTGGAGAATTCAAAATTCCAAAATCAAAATTTCATTCAGTTTCGAGGCCTCCGTTCTGCTTAAAACCACGGGCTTGGTATTGCGGATCGGTCCAGATGCTGATCTAGCACAAATGGTCGATTCAGGTGTGGGATGAGACACCTTTTCATCTCTTCAATTCATCACAAATCTTTTATGGAGGTTAAACGAACACAGAAAGAGAAAAAATAAAGAAGATAAAGCTCAGGGAAGTATTTTTTTATTGTTTCATAACAACTAAATCTATTACATTCATATGGTTATATAGAAAGCCCACTAGTAGACGATTGCATACATAGAATTCATAATAAAAGTACATATGATTCCTTGACTAACTCTAACCGCAGAGAACATATGGAAAGGAAGCCTAGCAAAATACTGTGCAGAGGAGCTGAGACGATGTAAACAGATGCAGAGTGGCTGAGTAAAGGTAAATCCTTGTTACCTTCGGTCAAGGTGAGCATCAGAGGGCGTGATGGTCAGCTTGGTGGTGAGCTCTTGATGTCTTTTAGCTCGTAAAGCTTTTGTGAGGAAATCTGTTTGCTAGTCATGAGTCATAATGTGATGAAAATGTATATGCTTTAGCTTGATATGTTCTCAGATGAAGTTACAATCCACTTTGATATGTTTAGTTATGGCATGGAAAACTGGATTGTGTGCTAAGGTGATGGCCAAAGCAATGTCACTGTAGAGATAAGTAGATAGCGAGAGTATGTCGATGAGTTCTACCAATGATCTTTGAATCTAGAGTATTTCAGTTATTGTAGTAGATAATACCCTGTATTCAGCTTCGGTGGATGATCTGGAAATTGTGATCTATTAATTAGCGGCCCAAGAGACTAAATTGGGATCTATATTGACACAATAGCCTATGATTGATTTGCGATCACTGTTATCACTTGTCCAATATGCATCAACATACGTAGGGAGGAGAAATCCAACAATTATGGGCAAACTTTTGGTGTTAGAGTGCCTTTGAGATATCTCAAAAGTCGTTTAAGTAATTGAAATTGTTTATTGGTAAGTGCATGCATGTGTAGGCTTAAGAAATCCACACTGAAGGCAATGTTGGGTGGGTAATGGTTAGATATTGCAAAGTTCCATAAGTTCTCTATATGTATGAGGACCATCTAAGGGTGTGGATAAAATAGTAAGTTTTGATGGTTGTAATGGTAGAAGATTTAAAGTAGGCCTGGATTGCATCATACCTAACTTAGTTAATAAGTCAAAAGGTATTTAGTTTGATGCAAACTTAGTTAATAAGTCAGAAAGATATTTGGTTTGATGCAAAAAATAGTCTTTCTGTGTTTTGTCTATGTGCAGTACTAAGAAGCTGGAAAGGTAGCCTAATTGTTTGAGGTTGAATTTCCTCGCAAGAGTGTTATTATATTGTGAATATTTGTGATGGAGTTTCATGTTATTAATATATCATCTACATAAATAAGAAGGTAAATAGAATTATTTCTATGCTTGTAAAGAAGTAAAGAGGGATCTTTCTTGCTTAACTGAAATTTTTTATTATACAAAAAATTATAAAAGGTAGAGTGTCATTTTCTTGGTGCTTGCTTAAGAGCATTATGGCTTTATTTAGCTTACACACATAATTTAGAAGGGTGTTGTCATGAAAACCAATAGGTTGTGACATATGGATAACATTAAGTTGATGATTGTTGTCATGGAAACCATGTAAAAATGTATTTGAAGCATCTAGTTGATGCATATTTTGATGCTTAGTAGTAGCCAAAGAAATAACCATTGTAATGGCTGTAAATTTTGCAAAAGAATTGAATGTTTCTGTATAATTAATACCATGTATTTTCTTGAATTCATGAGCTACCAAACAGGCTTTGTAAACAGCAATGCTGCCATTGGGATGATATTTCGTCTGATAGGCCCATTTACATCCCATGACATTTTGATAAGAAATTGGTAGAACCAAAGAGTACCCTGTTGTTGTATATTAAAAAACTCTTCTGACATTGCTTGGTGCCAATTTTGTTGTTTAATGGATGTATGATGTAATAAGGAAAATTTTTTAGAAGGTTTGAGTTTTTCAGTTTCTGCATGAGTGATCATAGGATGGTGTTTTGATGAAAATATTGGAAGGAGAGGAGAGAGATGGAGCAGCTAAAATGTGTTCAAAATTAATTTTATTATTGGTTTTAGTGCTTTCAGATTCAAAGAGAGTGTTGTTGGGTATGCTAGTGGAGGTAGCAAGAGATGGAAAATATTGGGGAGGGTTAGTGGGTGTAGAGTATGTCATAGTAGAGGTAGGAACCAAGAGAGGTGGGGATAAGTTTTTTGCAAGTTGGATAGGAGTGTTACAGTGGGAAGTGTGGTGAAAGGGAAAGCAATTTTCATTGAATGTAATGTGTCTAGATATGATAATTCACTTATATTGAATGTCATAACATTTGTAATCTTTGTGATGGCTGTTGTGACCCAAGAAAACACATAGTAGTGCCTTAGATGAGAATTAATGATGCATGGATGGTGGATGCCATGGGAAACATGCACAACTAAAGGTTTTCAAGTTTTAATATTCAAAAGGAGTATTGCGAAGAAGCTGAAAAGGAGAAAAGTAATGAATGGTGGGGGAAGGCATGCAGGTAAATGACAGTTTGGACAACAATGGCCTAGAATTGTGCTGGGAGAGAAGCAGTGTTAAGAAGTGTTCGTGTTGTTTCAAAAACTTGTCTGTTTTTGCACTCTGCCACTTCATTTTGTTCGGTAGTATAGGGGCAACTGATTTGATGTTTTATTCTTTGATGTTGCAAATAGTTTTGTAATTGTATGATTTGTAATTTGTGCCTCCATGGGTTCTTAATATTTTGATGTTAAGGTTGTAATGATTGGTTAGTTGTTTATGTAGGTTAATAACACACATGGGTACCTCAGGCATAACATATAAATCCAACCATCAATGAATGGCTGACGAAATGGCCTCTAGACATTTGTATGAATCAATTCAAGTGTTGCTAATAAGAAAAGATTGTTTATGACATTTGTTTTGAAGACAAGCATTACATATAGTTTTATTTTTAGGAGCTTTAAGGTGTGGCTATTGTTTGTTGATGATATGTATCACTTTACAGTATGGATGCACAAGTTTGTTGTGCCAAATTGAGAAAGTTGTAGTGGTTGTAAGAGCTTTCAGTGAATAGAGGCCTTTATTGAGGCTTCCACTAAGTATAGGAGTCTCAGTTTTAAGATCCTAAATAAGGAAACCATTAGCAAAAAAGGTAATTGCGCAGTTATTGTCATAAAAAAAATTATATACGGAGTATGTTTTGAGAAATTTTTAGCACTCTTAAAATTTTAGAAAGAAATAACTTACAATCAGGAGTTGGCAAGAGCCAATTTTCAATGTGAAAAATGTTTGTGTCTTATCCATTCCATACCTTTACCTGTTCTGAGCCTTTGTAGATTGTGGGAAGTTGTTGGATGTTTTTGAGATATGTGGTCATATGAGCTAAGGAAACATTGTCAAGAATCATGTCTTGGATCTTTGTGTTGGTGTTAGCATTGAGAACAGTGGGAGTGTTGGTAATTGCTGCTTGTATTCCAAATTCATCCTATGCAAGCAATTCTCATCTGAGTCTCCTGTCTTGCGATAGATTTGACATATAATGGGGTCTTATCTGAAGAGTTTCTATTGTGGGAGCTCAATTTAGTGGGTTGTTGTTGATTCTTGAACAGTGTTTGTTTTTAAATAATATATTCTTGTTTTTATATGAAAGTAAAGTTGTCGTGTGAATGGATTGAAGGGCTTCATTAGCAAGATTTATTTCTTCCATGTAGACTAAAGAATATAAATCTTCAAGACATAAAGAGGTGAATTGATTTTTGATGGTGGCTTTAAAGGATTGATGGTGGGGAGGAAGACCATTCATAGTATGTATGATGATGTCATCACTATCAACCTTAGTGCCGACAACATCTA
The DNA here is from genome assembly GCA_003013225.1 of Phalaenopsis aphrodite. Classification (NCBI taxonomy): domain Eukaryota; kingdom Viridiplantae; phylum Streptophyta; class Magnoliopsida; order Asparagales; family Orchidaceae; genus Phalaenopsis; species Phalaenopsis aphrodite. Next base: position 17,825 of record NEWO01000973.1, read on the forward strand.
TATTTTCAACAAGAGCTTTAATGGAAGTGAGATATGGCATCATATTTTGTGTGCCCATGTGAAGATTATATAATTCATGTTTTAACTGGATGACTTTGGATTGATTAGCCACTTGAAATCATTTTTTCATAGTTGTCCGTATAGGAGAGGTGACAGTAAGATATAGAATGTAAGGAAGAACATATGAGGAGATGATTGAGAGAAGAATTGCAGGAAGCTTTCGATCAATGAACTTTCACAAGATATAATCAAGATTTTCAGTGATTATTACTATGGAGTCTTGGTTTCCTTGAGGTGGAAACCATTTGCTAGGAAATTTTTTTGAACATGAACTTTTCATACTATATAGTTTTCGAACACCTGTGGATTATTGGACATGCTTTTGAAACTTTGGATCAGAAACTTAAGGGGAGGAGGTATACTTGTGTCCCCTTTATCTAGGTGAGAAAATCCTGAGATGTGGTTGTGAAGTTAAGGGAAAAATATGTGGAGGAGTCCATGGATCTTGTAGCCTTCAAGAAGGAATGGCTCTGATACCATAAACGAACTTAGAAAAAGGAAGAATAAAGAAGATAAGGCACAGGGAAGTATTTTTTTATTATTTTATAACTAATTATATTACATTCGAATGGTTATATTAAATGTATGAGTGGCAAGCTAGTAAATGATATAAAGGACAATAGGACTGTTTTTTACCTAGAATTAATAATATAAGTACATATATTGCCTCCTAAACCCTAACACTTATTATTGTATAGAGGAGCTACATAGAGCATATGGAGAAGAAGCCTGGCAAAGGACTCTACAGAGGAGCTGAGATGAGGTAAATAGAGACAGAGCGGTTGAGTAAATGTAGAGATTTTCATGAAAAAAAAATGCACAACCCTCCTTGTATCTGGGTAACTTAACATATTCACCTGAGAACGATGCAGATATAGGGAAGCCAGTAGGTTCATTTTTCCCCAGACAATCTACACCATTCTCTGCATCTATCGCACACCGTACCAAATAATTTTTTCTCCTCTGCACATACAATTTAACATTTTTTTTTCTTTTTGAACCCTCTAACCGTAGTATAACTTAAAAGCATTTAATCAATCAAGCAAAAATCATAATAATAATAAAAAAAGTTTTAATACAAAATGAAATGGTGGTCTGATGATTGTATATTTCTTCCCACACTGAATGTCAATCTCTAACGTTTGCTAATAAAAAATAAAAAATAATAATAAAAGAACTATGAGGGCACATCCATTTGTTATGTTTATTCTATGTTTAGATCACTTGAATCTCAAGATGGTATGTCTAGGCTAGAGAAAATTATTACCTTCTCAAAGTGGGTTATGTGGACTTAATTTGTAATTATTTTTGAAAATTTTAGCTTTTTGCTAGTAAATTGATTGTTTATATTTGTTCATCAGTCTTCTTCAAGTTCTTTTGCGAACGGAATGATGTTCTCGTGATATGGCTTCCATTCATATTTTAATTGATCAAGATCCTCAAGTTGAAGGTGTTTTATTGCCTTTTAATGGCTTGAAATTGCAATTAATCTGTCAATTTAGCTCTTCTGTTTTTATTGACTAGTTTTTTGTCATAAAATGCCTGAGATTTATGCATGTTCGACTTGGAAGTTGCGCGGATAGGTTGCATGACCTCCTTCAAGATGAGGATGGGTTTTATGACCCAAAAAATATGTTATTTGAGTGCTTGTGCTTGATATCTCCGAGTAGGTTTAAGAAAATTAAGCTGACAACATACTCTTTTGGGCGAGTAATTGATTAATTAAACCAGAATATGTTTGAGATAGTTTTTATTTTAATTTTTAAAATACATATTTTATAATTTGAACTATTTCGCTCAACTTGAAGGAGGTCATGCAACCTAATTAAACCAGGACATATTTTATAATTTGAACTATACTCATTACAACTCAGAAACTATTTCCACCCATAATTTAGGCATACTTTGAAGCGCATACTCATTGAACCAGTTGAAGAAAAGACTACCACATCATACCTTAGCTGAAAACAAAATATTCTCTACTAATATATGAAATTAAGTTCTTCGAATTCATACTACCATATTAAATAATGCAGTTTAAAATGCAACACAGAAAATGTCCTAATACAAAATCCCATTAATTCGCACAAGCTATCCTCACTCCAAAAGAAATGACAAATCTAACACGTCCAAGGTGGGCAATTAGCCCAGCTAAAATTTGAGTTCTTTTTTTATAGATAATAAAACTAATATTTTCCTTTTGTAATTAGAAAATTTAGCACTTTTACCCTTCACATATTTTGTACCCAATATTTAATATATATATATATATATATATATATATATATGATAATTTTGACCAGCCTAAAAAATAGTACTGATTCAGCTTGTACAAATAATTCTTAATGCTAGGAATATCTTTGAAGCTACAGCCAAACAATTTAAACTTTAATAATAGTAATAATAATATAAAAACAAATAAAATTGCTAGGTAAATCAAATCAAATATCATAGACAAGTTTGTCATAATTTAGAGATTTAACCTATAAATAACTTTAGGAGCTCTTAACAACAAAGCAAGAAGGAAAATCATCAAACTGCAAAATACACAGCTTGCTTACAAGCATCATCCAGCTTTGTTACATTATAACTTCAACATAATAAAAGGCCACTGATTCATTCATCCTCCACCTCTGCCACCAAATCCAACAAACATACAAGAAAAGCTAAGAATCAAACCTGCCTCCTGAAAGCCATGAAAGCTCGCATATTCACTGATTTCACCAGAGAGATTTAAATAAAACCAAACACCATTACATAGCATAGACGATCTCCCCGCTGCTGTCCACATCAAGCTCTGGATCAGATGCAAAATCGTCCATGTCTTCATCATCAAGATCAAGGCTACCAGTAAGGTATTGGGTTAGGCCAAGAGTACCGGCTGCGGGAATGGTTGCTTCTGCTATAATCTGCATTATCTGGTCGATGCTCTGCATTGGCTGGTCCGGTTCCTCGTACTGGTTGCTCATTGTGCTGTCGTCCATTAGATCAGCAGGGAGGTTTTTCAGGAACCACTCGTGGTTACGAATCTCGGTCATCGTACATCGCTGTGGAGTTTGCAAATTGGTTTAAAACTGAGTTTGAAATGAATGTTGATTGGATGAAGATTGAGAAATCGATTGAGGATAGCATTAGGTACGAATATCTAAATCAGTTGTTACAATAAGCAATTATAACATAAAAATTATAAGCTGCAATTTCTGGTGCATGGAGAGAAAGCCATAGCAACTATAACATCTAAAACTTGTCAAAAGTCGAAAGCATTAAAAACTTGTCCAAACTCAAATCCAAAATTAGGAAGACTAAAGTATTTGGATCTACTGGCTGAAATAAATTAAGCATGAATTATTGTTTGATCATATGAGCATAAGTGGTAAAACAAAAATGGTACAAGTGTTAGCATAAGTGGAAAAACAGAAACAAGCTTATTCTATGGCAGATACTTTATCAAATGCACTAATTACCATGGCAGGATTGGCAACAAATATCCTCGATATTAGATGCTTGCATTCAGGAGAAACATGAACATAGTCTGGAATTGCATATTGTACACCTAAAATACGCTGCATCAGGTGATATTGTTAAACTCAGTCCCACACATAACACTTTATCGCAAATTTTCCATTAAACAAGAAGAAAAATAACTAAAACCTGAATAGTTTTCCGGAAGTTCTTCGGTTCTTCAGGATCCTCAAAAGGATACGCCCCCACCAGCATTACATATAATGTTACTCCACAGGACCACACATCAGCAATCTGTGAATGTGTTTTAGATATAAATGGTTATTTAGCAATATAACTACTTGAACATGACTAGTCTGTGTAACCTAAGATGCAAGTTACATGACTAGTCTGTGTAACCTAAGATGACGAGCTCAATTCCTTCTGCAAAAATTCCTATTGAAAAGGTCAGTCTACCAGGCTTCAGAACCAAAATTAACTTAAGAAATCATAGGCTTGAATAGAATGAAATCACATTGCGGTGCATTATGAATAAATATTAGACAACAGAAATCACCAAATCACAGTATACAAAGCAACATTCATTGCACATTCTCAATATGCCAAAAAAATGCAGCAACAACAACAACAGCAACAACAACAAAACCTTAATTTTGTTTTATGCTTCTCTTTAAAGACTAAAATTCAGCGCCATAGAGCATTGCAGGTCTCACTACCATCTAATAAAATTTTCCTTTCAGTCTAAGCGGTACTTTTCTATCACATAATAGGCCTGAAGCATTCCCCCACTTCAACTAACCAACTTGAATTCTACTAATAACATCCCAATCAATATCACCATCACATTGAACAACAGACCCGAGATATCTAAAGCGTTCACACCTTTTAATAATTTGATCGTCCATAGTTACATTTATGTCACTAGAGCTACTACTCCTAAATTACATTCCATGTATTCAGTTTTAGTTCTACTCAAACGAAGGCATTTAGACTCCAAGGTAGACCTCCATAATTCAAGTTTTTCCCAAGCTTTATCTCTCGTCTTATCCACGAGAAGGACATCATCAGCAAAAAGCATACACCAAGGTACATCCTCCTGTTAGTGTCCAATAAGACCACCATAACTTAAACAAAAAAAGTATGGGCTTAAAGCCGATCCCTAATGTAAACCAATAGAAATAGGAAAATAATTGGTCAATCCTCCTTCTGTTCGAACACAAGTAATAGTTCTTGTATACATATCTTTAATGACTTGAATGTAAGTCATAACAACACCTTTCTTCTCAAGAACTCTCCAAAGGATATCTCTTGGAATCTTACCGTAAGCTTTTTCTAAATCAATAAAAATCATATGTAGATCCACCTTATTCTCACCGAACTTCTCCATCAAACCTCTCAATAAATGTATAGCTTCCATAGTAGATCTGCCGACATAAAACGAAATTGATTAGAAGAAATCGTTGTAAGACGTCATAACCTATGTTCAATTACCCTATCCCATAATTTTAAAGAATGACGCATCTATTTAATTCTTTCATAATTTGCACACTTATGTGCATCCCCTTTATTCTTAAAAATAGGGATTAAAATGCTCTTCCTCCACTCCTCAGGCATCTTTTTAGTTTTTGAAATAATATTAAAGAGTTTAGTAGGCCAAGAAACTTTCAAATCTCTTAAATATTTCCACACTTCAATTGGAATATCATCAGGTCCTACAGACTTTTCACCCTTTGTTTTCTTTAAAGTTTCCTTAATTTCTTTTTTACTAATGCAACTGTAAAAATGAAACATTATATTATTATTAACGATATTAAGATTACTAAGGTCGATTATGTTTTATGAAACTTCATTAAAAAGTTTATCAAAACATATGCCAAAAAAAATGCAACAACAGCAACAACA
>NEWO01000973.1:56223-70496 GCA_003013225.1 Phalaenopsis aphrodite
TATATATATATATATATAACGGTCAACTCCTCAACCAAAATAATGCCGACAGCTTCTGGCGACTCCGCTTGAGAATAACTTTTCTCTCCATATTGATCAGGAAATATTATCTTCATATATCCGAAATGTGTCTATGTTCCTCATGGGACAAATTACCCTTCTTCTTTTGGCATGGTTTACCCATTTCTTTCTTGGTAAGTACGGTCAACTCTTTTAGACTTCAGGACCGTCTGTTCAACCACCTTTGAACGGAGAGGTTCAAGAGTTCATTAAGGACTTTTTAATCTTAATGTGGGTTAAACCCCCAATAGATGTGTTGGTGGACTAGTTCCACCTGGGCATTGTGCGTTATAGAGTTGGTCCTGCACTGGGTCCTAAACTTCACTTTTTCTCTTTTGAGTTTGATTTGCTATTTTGCAAATTAAATCGGATTGTGTCGTGCTGTGCGTGCTCTTAAAGTTTCCTTATATTAATTAAAATTTTCTACTTTCAAACTACTTTTACTAAAATCTTAAAAAATCTCCACAAATTAAATAAAGACTTACTCTGTCTACAGATCGACCTCTGTTAATTTTTAGTACTCGCACTAAGATTACGAGGTATTGGCCGAATAGCTCACCCCAGAGCTTTTTTTTTCTAAAGTTGCTGCAATGACATTCCCAACTCTCACTTTTCTTGCAACCTACCAACGAGCTGCAATGTTCGTACTATCGCTCCCACCATCAAGTTCGGAGCAGGATTTGAAGATCTCAAGGTCGTTCTCGGGAAAGCCCCGTTCGTCATATTGAAAGTCACAGCTCCAGAGGTTCAAGAACCGTCTGCTGAATTTAACCTGAATTGCCCTCAGGATTTCCCTTCTTACAAGAAGGTTAAGACTACTGCCACTACGACAGCTACTAAGCATGTTGTTCCCATTTCTGCTAAGGAAAAAGAAGTTGTGATCCTTGAAAACGTGACTGAAGGATTAGTTGTCCTGCTATCAGTGTTTGAAATTGGATCAAGTTTGAGGACTGTACCGTTAACCCAAACACAAAAGGAGAAACCACAACAGGAAGGTTCGAAGGACTACTAAAGCCCAGATTTTTAAAGTGATAAAGTTCCTCACCAGGAGAAGTCACGATTACTGGAGACCTATCCACTTCTGCAAGGGAGTAGGTTCCATCCCTTAATGAATACAAATGGGTATGACAATATCCAAAAGATCACTACTACTTTACCGACACCTCATGGACATGGTGGGGAGAGGAAGAAGCCTGCTCCTATCACCCGAGACAGTTTAGTTTTCCAGAGACTAGCTGCCAAAGAAGGTTGTTCAGTTGGTAAGTTACTCAGAAGAATAGGACATGCAGTATCCCCTCACATGAAGAGAGAAATTTTAAAGGACGTCATATCTGCTAGATGCTCCCAAAAATCAATTGAAGCTTTACCTGCTTGCATTCCCTTCTGGTTCCGCATGAGGAGCAGAGTTGACACCACCATCGTCACTACAAGTTCTATTGATACTAGATCCGTAGGACATTGACCAGTTAAGTCACGTATGGGTCCAAAAATTCTATCAATTACCAGTCACAAGGATATTCTTAAAATTCTTAGGGATAAGACGAAGAGGTTACCCATTGTCGTATCTGATCTGCACCATGGGGAGCATACTTCTCTTCGACGTGCTGATGTTCCTACCGAGACACTCCGTCTCAAGACATCACATTCAAAGAAAAGGGTACGGATGCCCAAGGTTACCATATCGATACGGTCTAGCAAGCTTGCAGAGCAGGATCATGGAATGAAGCCAGGGTTCAAAGTATCTGACATTGTCGCAGAAATTGCTAGCGAGATGGAGGAGCAAGTAGGGGATGTCCAACCAAGTCCTCCAAATCTCAAAATACTACAAGAATCAATAATCGAAGAAGAGGTTGAAAAGCTTAGAGTCAAGATTTTTGAGTTGGCTTCAGAACATGGAGTCTTCATTGATGTGATGATGAAGATTTCAACTTTAATGATTACCTCGAAAAAAATTTCATGAATATCCATGTCATCGAGACTAGAGCTTCTGCATCTTTGCGCGAAACTCAACCTCTCATCGAAGAGAACACTATATATGAGCTGCGTAGGCCTATTTTCTTAAGGGATGAACAAATCAGCCAAATGGAGAAAAGAACGGAAGAGACGGCTGCTGCCATGACCGTCATGGCCACAGTTCAAGGACAATCTCAATCACCACAGTTAGCCTCTCTAGAAGTCAATCAACCAGAGATTATACACATCACAAATGAAAGGAGGGAAGTTGCCTCAACAAACAGAGATGAGCAACAAAAGAAAGATTCTCCATCAGGTGGCATGCCAGAAAAAGAGTTTAAGCAAATGGTCAAGCAAGTTCGGGAGGCCTTAACCCAATCTAAGGGTGGTGCATTGATTTTGAAGGGTAGAATTTACCCAGAGGAGTTTGATGCCGTACCTTACCCTAAGGGTTTTGTGTCGCCAAAATTTAATATATTTAATGGGACTGGAAATCCCAATTATCATATAACACATTTTCGAGCTAGTTGTGGCAATACTGGAGGTAACGAAGCTTTACTCTTCTGATAGTTCGTCAACAACCTGTCATGAATCGCTTTTGATTGGTATGCCAAATTACCCAACGGATCAGTTAAGACGTTTAATGAGCTAAAACAATTTTTTGTGAAAAGATTTGCTGGAGCGCAGCATCATCTGTCTTTTGGAGATCTTGTAGAAGAGAAGCAGAAGCCCAACGAGACTTTAGTGGACTATATTTTGAGGTGGAGAAACCTTAGCATGAAATGTGAACCTCAACTACAGTAACATCATGTGATTGAGATTTTACTCGAGAGCATCCATGGTCCAGTAGCTTTCATGCTCAAGTGACTCACCATTAAATCCTTTGAGAAGCCACTCAGCAAAGCTAGCAATTTTCAAGAAGAAGTCAAACATATGGATTCTCATGAGAAGTCCGAGAAGTCCAAGACAACCAAAGTATTTGAAAAGAAGTTCAGAATAGTGGCAACGATCAATAAAGGATAACAAGCAATGAATGTACATGTAGGAAATTCTCGTTAGTCATCATTGCAACATGCTCAACAACAAACACAACAATATGGCCAGTCTAGCCAGCAACCGCCTCAAGGAGGATCATATTGAATAGAGAATAAAAAAATGTCCTTTGTGGAACATAAAAAGCTGGTGTATTCCTTCAAAGAAAAAGCCGTAACCAAAATGTTCAGAAGTCTGATGAAGAAGCTTGAGTTCAGATTACCAGATCCGAAGAAAACCAAAGAGTTTGAAAAGAAAGATCAACCAAATTATTGTCTGTATCACAGGTTGCTTGGACACTCTATAGAGGAATGTTTCATCTTTAAAGGTTGGCTTGAGAAGAATCTTAAAGAAGGGAATATAACAATCCCAAAAGAATATTTAAAGAACTTAAAAAGATTCCATAAATATGATTACGACTAAGCCAATCTCTCCGATTAACACATATACTCGAAAATATGGAGGGAGTACGACTTGGAACAAGCTCAAGTGGGTCCTAAACCAAATTCAGAAGGCTTCAAGACAAGCTTCCGTTTAAAGCCTTTAGCCAGCCAAACCCAAGATGAAGATTTCACCAGAAGATTTGTCATCATTAAAGAAGAAGAAGAAGAAGAATACAACCACGAAGACTGATAGCACGGGGGGTAGGATAGGGGTTGTCGCTGCTTGATTAGTTATCTCGGATTCGAGGAAGCAAAATCCTCAAACCCATGACCTTGTATGATTATCTTTTTACCCTTACGAGGCCTTATGAATATAATGATTATGATTTCGGCTACGATTTAACTGTTTCTGTTAATAATACAATCAATTATTACCAATCTAACTTCAATATCAATTCTCAAACTGATCCTTAAATCGTACTTGAGTCCGATGAACTTGCTAACAAGACTGAAGGAGACATCGACAATACTGCTTGCGGTGCACTGTTTTCCATCAACTTAGATCTTTCCGACAAAGAAGAAACACCAGAAGATTTGACAATGATATTTCAAGAAGAAGAAATTACAGAAGTGAACTTAAGGAGCAGGAGAGTATTACCCCGGAGAACAGCTCCAAAAGATAAATGAAAACAAATAATGACTCGAGAAGAACTACCTACACCTTCGCCAATGGAAGAACCACATAACCAAGGAAAAATTGGGGGATCATACAAAGTGGATTACAATGTGCTAGCTCATCTTAGGAAGTTACCGACCAAATTAATCATTTATGATGCTCTAATCCTATCAATAGAGATGAGAGAGTCTATGGTTACTGCTTTGCTTGACCCAAAAATTTGTTCAGCTCAGTTGGCCAACACATCCTCCGATGAAGTTTGCTCATTACAAGAACAGCCTGGAGTAACCTTCACAGATGAAGACTTTCTGCTTGGTACAGTCAACCATAATCGTCCACTCTATATCTCCGTTAACATCGGCAGATTCATGTTGTCTAGAGTTTTAGTAGATCCTGAAGCATCCCTCAACTTAATGAGTCTACGGAAATTTTCCTATTTGGACATTGATACTAAGGAGCTTACGACTGATAAAATGAGGCTAAGAAGATTCAATCAAAAGGGAGAGAGAGCCCTTAGATCAATTACATTACTTATGAAGGTTGGAGAGCTAGTAATGACTGCTAAATTCCATAATATTGACGTCGAGACCTCTTTCAATGCCCTACTGGGTCGACCATGGATTCACGAACACAACATGGTTCCGTCATCTCTACACCAATGCATTAAGTACTACAAGGAAGGACAAGAACATTGCATCAAGGGGGATTTACACCCGTTTTCAGTTCATGAAGTTAACATTCATGAAGATGCCTCCTACTATGCACCTCCAAAGAAAACTATCTTCTCACGTGAAATTGTGACAAATAAAAGTGATGATTCAGAATAATTACAATGGCAAGGCCATTCAACTCCACTTCAGCGATCTTCCACCACTCTTTTGCGACAAGTTGGTGGGTGTTCTTTTAGTTCGCGCATCCGAGGTTGAAGCCGTGGATATAGATGAGCAAGAACCAATTTAATTGTTGAACGGACTAGGTCGACCATCAAAATTGATGATGAAGAAAGTTCTGAAGATGAAATAAAGATGACAAAGCAGAAGAAACTTCAGTACGAGATATCCTTAGAAGACACGGAGAAAAGCGAATATGAGACAATGTATGATTGGATAAACCACTATGTGAATGTCATGACTCTTACTCTAATTCTTCCTTAAAATGTCGAGAGTTTAGAGGTCAAAGAGTTCTGTAGCACTGGTTCAAAGCCGATCAAAATTTATCGTGCTTATACTTCTACTAATCTTGAAAATCATGTAAATTTGGACGAGGATCCTAATGAATTAATGGAATTGCCTTTTGGTTACTTTTTGCCTTGTGTTCATAAGTTAATTCAATAGGGGCATTTGCCAAAACAAATGCCAAAAGCTAAGTTACAACTTTTTGAAAAATTATGGAATGTTAAAAGTCTTTTAACTCAAAAGAGGGTTTTGGATTTGGTACAGTTGGACCAGTCAATGATTTAGAATTTTGCATGGTTGTTACCAGCAGATCAGAAGAGGATTGTCTCGATGTGAAGGATGATTCTACTGATTAGCTAATAGAAGATGCTCCACCAGAATTTGAGGAAGAAATCAAGTCAACTGTCAATAAATTGAAGGAAATTAACCTTGCGACAGAAGAATAGCCTCGACCTACATTTATAAGTTCTTTACTCAATGATAAAGAATCTTTAGAGTTGACCAAACTGTTAGCATAATTCAAAGATTACTTTCCATGGAGTTATGATGAAATGTCATGACTATCAGCAGAGGTGAAATTTCATAAGCTCGGGGATTGCTCCAGTAAAACAAGCTCTAAGAAGAATGCCCCTTAAAATAGAGTAACAAGTCATTGCCGAGGTGAAGAAGTTAATAGATGATAACTTTGTAAGAGAAGAGTAATAGCCCACGTGGCTAGCTAAAATTGTACCTATTAAGAAGAAAAATGGACAAATTTGTGTATGTGTCGACTTAAGGTATTTGAACAAAGCCTGTCCAAAGGATGAATTTCCGTTGGCAATACAAAAAATTATGGTGTACATCGCTTTGACACATGAAATTTTCTCCTTCATCGATGGATCATCAGAGTATAACCAAATCAAGATGGCTCCCGAGGATGCAGCACTTAGAACCTTCAGAACGCCTATTGGAATTTTCTACTACATAGTGATGTCATTTGGATTTAAGAACGTTGGAGCAACATATCGGCGAGCTATGAAAAAGATTTTTGATGATCTCATTCACAACCAAGTGGAATGCTAAGTGCATGATTTGTTCATCAAAAGTAAACAAAAAATAGACCATTTTTAAAATTTGAGAATCGTGTTCAAACGGTTACGATGATATGACCTTAAGATGAATCCCTTAAAGTGCGCCTTTAGCGTTACCCCTGGGAAATTTCTAGGATTTATTTTCCTTCATCGAGAGATCGAGATAGACCCGGATAAGATTAAAGCTATCTTGGAAATGCCTCCTCCCAAAACCTTGAAACAACTACGTTCCTTCCAAGGAAAGTTGGCATATCTGAGACGCTTTATCTCTAACATCTCAAGTAGGTGTCAGCTCTTCTCGGCATTAATTAAAAAGGATGCTAAATTTGTTTGGGAAGAGAAAAAGTGAGGGAGGAGAAGCTTGAGGATTGGTGCCTAATCAAAAATTGATTCTATACTTGATCTTTTTAAAGTATAAGACTTGAGAAAATCTTAAGCTTATAGATATAAAATAGTAAGTAAAATTATTCTTAATAAAAATTTTTAAGTGGAGATAATAAAAAAACTACATTCTAAATTTGGAAAACTTACAATACTTCTGAATTAGATAAGAACTCATATTTTCATCTATCTTAACATTAAAAATTTATAAGCTTTAAGCTGGTCTCATTTACTGAATATTTTTTATAAATTGGACTACTATATTTCTAAATCTAAATTTTAGTAACTTCTAAAGAAACTCATATACATATCATACTTATTTAGTTTTTAAAGATTAAAGTGTCACTTGAGGACAAGTAACATTTTAAGTTTGGGGGTATTTCATACGCCTAAAATATATAGTGTTTTTATACACATTTTTTATACCAATTTTTCATATATTGCACTTTAATGGAAGGTATTTTTGTGCTTTTCTTTCAGATAGAGGCAAAAATGTGAAAATGCTTAAAGGAGTGAAAAATGATTGAAATTTTGAGCAAATAGATGAAAAATGTGCAAAAGTGTTTTGGCGCCTAAGCTTCAGATCCAGCGCTTAAGCACTGGGTAAACAGAGAAGGCCACGCCTAAGCACGAGAGGCCCCGCGCTTAAGCACCAGTGGCAATTATTGGATGAGTAAATTTTGTTTTTACAAATTTTAAAGAGTTTTTAAGGCACCTATTGGTTTAATAGGTGGTTACAACCACCATGGATGAAAATTATTGCGAAAGGATGCATCTCTTGGGAAAATACATTGAATCAAGACACATTTTAAAGAGATAAGGCACCTTCTTGAGAATTATGAAAGAAGGAAGATTGGAAATTTGAAAGAGGTTCTAAAAGTACTAGGAAAGTTTTGTAAGTTCAAAAATTGGGGAGTTAGTTGGAGAGATTTTTAGGCACCACATATTTATCTTTTTTTTTTTATTTTAGCTTTATATTGAGAGTGTTGTAAAAGAGAAGAAATTCAAATGAACTTTAAGAGTTTGGTGGAGGACTTGAGATAAGTTTTTATCTTTTGTTTTAAACTACCTTTTGTTTTAAATTGAGACTTGTTGTTGGTTTGACAATGATTTCTACTTTTAAACTAAAGTGTGGTTTTGTTTTTTCCATGGATTCTGAGTAGTTTTCTTTATCCTTCTTAAAATGATGAGCAATTAAGTGTTAGATGGACGTTGTTGAGAGTATTGATCTTTAATGTTTGAAGAAGTTGTGATGATTTAAATCCATCTACTTCATTTACTTCTTGATTTGGCCAATCGAGATGTTAAAATTTATTGTGAGAACATGTAAGAACCCGGCTGGTATTGTCTCAGTCAACAATTGGAAATAATCATATGAGGTTGTATGAATGAGAATGTAGTTCATACGATTAAGTGCAAATAAATAGTGAAATATTCATTGAAGGGTGTAGAGTTAGAGGATTTTAAAGTGACAGGCTAAAACCCTCAACTTGGCTTATTGTTTTAGGTTATAATACAGGATGTTAGCCTCTAGGTGGAGGGAATTGAGGGAATTCTAGAGGGAGAGCTAGTATCTTCCCTTCCTAGCCAGTCTTCAAAACTATTCAAACTTTAAATTAACCAATGTTCTTTATAGCATCTCTAGTAAGAGTAAAGAATATTATTGCTCCTATTTGGCACAACACAATATGCATACTTCCACAATAGAATTCCTATATTATTACTGATTCATGATAAGGAGAAAAAATATTTTTATATTTAGAGCTTTTCTTTTATAAAACACAAGTTATCTTTTTAAGTTTGTACTGTTTTTATCAAAATATTAAAATTACCAAAAACATTTAAACTTTATTTACTACAAAAATGTCTTTAGTTTAAGTAATTATCCTTCTAAAAATAAAAAGTTTTCTAAAAAGTGCAAATTACATTTCTTCGTTGTGGGTTCGATATTCAGGTCTTAATCAAAAAGTCCTATATTACTTGATAACGATACGTATACTTGTGTAGTATCCCAATATATATAAATTAAAAGTTAAATTCTTATTTTTTTTAGGATCAAGTTTTTGGTTTTGCTGTAAAATAAGGAAATATAAGTGAGAAATATAATCAGAATTATTATTATACTATTGCATATAAGTAGTTATTGGGGATCAGCAATCTCGATAGATATAATGGATATTATCATCTATGGTGACTCTCAACTTATCATCCAGCAAGTCGCCAGAAAATATAAGATTTTTAAGCCAAGGTTAATTGAATACCATCGGTGTGAGGAAGTTGTTGAAGGAGATCGCCAATGTAACTTTCTACTGGATTCCTCGGGGAGATAATGCCCATGCTGATGCTCTAGCAAAACTTACAAAATAATTAGCATGTCCTCCAAAGGATTCCATTGATATCAGAGTACAAGGAAGACAGGTTTTGTCTTGAATCGACCTCAAAAATCTACACAAGCTCAGAAAAGAAGAAGAAATGATGATTGCGGTTGCTGATATCAACGAAGATTGGAGTAAGCCATTAATAGAATATTTGTAGCGTGGAAATTTTTCAGAGGACAAGTTTGAGGCACATCATATCACAGAAAGTTCTATGTCATATGCTCTAATTAGTGATGTCCTCTATAGAAGATCGTTCGATCAGATGTGGCTGCATTGTTTGAGGAGAGCCGAAACCCAAAATATTATCAAAGAGGTACATGCTGGATTGTGTGGCGCTCACCAGCAGAGCCAAAGATGAAAATGAAGATCAAGCGACTCGAATATTATTGGCTAGCAATGATGTCTGACTGCATGGATACAACCAAAAAATGTCACCAGTGCCAAGTGAATGGGGTGGTCTTGCACCAACCTCCGAATGTGCTACACTCAATAGTCGCCTCGTGGCCATTGAAGTGTTGAGGCATGGACATAGTAGGTTTGATAGATCCTCTGTCTTCCAAATGACACAAATTTATACTTGCCCCTACATATTACTTTTCCAAATGGATAGAGGAAGTGCCATTACGAGAGCTTACAACACAACACATCCTTCAGTTTTTCAAAAGCCAAGTCGTCTACCGTTTTGGAGTTCCTCACTGAATAATCTCTGATAATGGGGAAACCTTCAAAAGCAAAAAAATCAACAATTTTGTCAAGTGGCATGAGATAGACTGGAGGTACTCTACAATTTACTATCCCATGGAAAATGACTTAGCCGAGGCCTTCAACAAGGCACTGGTCTAGATTTTGAAGAAGATATTGGATGAAAATAAAAAGAGATTGGCATAAAAGATTGCTAGAAGCTTTGTGGCACCCCAGTTCATTTTGCACATTTCTTCATTTTTGCTCTAAATTTGACCCCTTTTCACATTCTTCATCCATTTTATTATACCTACAAAAAATAGAAAAATAACTTTCATTAAAGCGCAATATCTCAAAATTAGGTATAAAATATGTTTAAAAACACTATTTATTTTAGGTGTATCAGTTGCCACTGCTCCTGGAATCTTAGATGCTTCAAGATAGGGTTAAATAAGATAAAGATAAGTTTAACTCGTTCATAATTCCAAAATTAAAATAAACAACTTAAAAGAGCTTAAAAAAAAATAAAAAAAGCCTCCACCATGGAGGAAGTCTTTACTAAGTCTGAATTTCAAATCCAGAACACACTCTAAAAGAAGTTCACTCTCTTCTTGGAATGGAAAACTTCATTCTCAAAGAAAACAAAATGGAAAGAGTCATTTTCATGTCAAATTCTTATACCACAAAGATTTTCGGCCCTATGGTACCAGCAGAACCTATTGTTTGACAGGTCATTTCCACAAAAGAGCTGAGTCACTGGCAAATTATCACGCGACACTTCTTCAAACGACATTCCAAGACAAGTGATGGTGACAAAATCAACATACTGGAGACATAATATTGTATACCAAAGTATTTCAAGATGAAGTACAAGAAATTATCATTGAGCATGTTAAGGAAGCTCGTGACAAATAATGAGTTAGATATTTAAAAAAGAGAGATTAATCAGAGCCCAATTGAAGGAAGAAAGGAAAAGGAAGGATTACTATTTAATACAACTGTTATTACAACTATGCAAAAGATAAAGATGGTAATGGACAGATAGATCCTATGCCTGTAATCATACTTGAAATAATTAAATGACTAGTGGTGTGGAGTATATTACTGCATGATTGCATTCTTGACAATTGCATTATTAATAGTTATGAAAAAAGAGATTGCATTCCTCCTCATATTGATCATAACAACTTTGAGAGACCCTTTTGTACAATTTCTCTGCTAAATAAATGTGCTATACTCTTATGGAAGGAAATGTAGATTCGAGTACTTGTAAAGTTCAGTGGATCATTTCAAGTACCCCTCCCACGTGGATCAATATTGATCTTACAAGAAACTGATATTGACATAGCAAAACATTGTATTCAGGCAGTCAAACAACAAAGAAATTCAATTACACTTAGAAGGATGCAACCCAACAAACATCCATTGGATTTCCAACATATGCCAGAGTACCAAAGGTTACAACCCCTGCAACGATCATGAATCTGTAAATACCCGAGTACTTGAGTCATACCTGAAAGAACCTCTCTCTGATGGTAACTCAGAGTTCAAGCCATCTGCGGTAGGTCTGGTAGTGAAGGGGACTGCCATATGAGAACAAGTGAAGAAAAGTGACAGAGAATCCAATATCGAGTTAGATGACATGCATAATGATAGGCACCATTTGATAATTTTGTTGTTGGAAACATGACCGTTAATGTACTATGGACATCCTTTTGGGTATTTCACATGATCATGACATCTTTTATAGAAATGCAATCAAAACTTTTTCTACAATTGGTATTCTTCTACCGATTTTATTCGTTCGGGTCCACAAAAGTCAAAGCAAACAACCATAATTTAACAAAAACAAACAAGCAAACACAAATTTTGTGAAATTACATGAACTCAATTCTTAATAATTACAACAACTAAAGTCAACTATGGGCACTGTGTAATTACCCTCAGGTGTCCCATACCCATGCAAACAAATAAAATAGATGAAACAAAGTGAACTATGGGCAAGGTGTAATTTCCTCTAGGTGGCCTATACCTAACAAACTTAAGGAATTCATAGAACTTCTTAACCAAATAATCTTTGTGTGAGTATCACACAACCTCTTCTTACTAGTAGAATGTAAGACCTTCTTGACATAGAATCATAGCTTTCCACTAGTCTTCATGTCTTCCTATTTGTTAGGATATAAGTTCTTTGACATTCCTTACTAAAGAAACATGAAATCGACATTTGACATCTTCGAGAATTGGTATAAGACCTCCTTTAATGGAATATGACATCCATTTTCTTTCCCGCTAGTAGGATGTAAGGCCTTATTGACATGGAATCACAGCTTTTCTCTAGCTTCCCTATATTCCTCTTAGTTAGGATACAAGCCCATTGACATTCCTTACTAATGAAATAAGAACTAAACATTTGAAATCTTCAAGAATCGATATAAGATCTACTTCAATGGAATATAACATCTATTCTCTTTCTTATCAGTAGGATGTAAGGCCCTCCTGACACGGAATCACAACATTTGTATAACTTCCCTCTCTTCCTCTTAGTTCAGATATAAGTTCATTAGCATTCCTTACTAATGAAACAGGAACTCGACATGTGAAATCTTTGAGAATTGGTATAAGACCTCCTTTAATGGAATACGACATCCATTCTCTTTCCTGCTAGTAGGATGTAAGGCTCTCATTACATGGAATCACGACTTTCCTATAGCTTAACTGTTTTCTCCTTTTAGGATATAAGTCCATCAAAATTTCTTTCTAACGAAGCAGGAACTTGATATTAACCTTTTTTAAGGGTTAATAGGACCTCTCCATGATTCCTAATGCCTTTTTCACCTGCAGCCTCTAAAAGGCAAATGTGAAGCCCTCATAACACAAAATAATAATATTCTCTTTTAAGAGATAACTGGCTTGTCACTAAATTCATTTCAAAACATTCATGAAAAAGTAAGAAAAAAATTCTAAGGTTGCACTGGCCAGTTCAGTCAACTCTAATATGTGTGGCATACCTTTTCAATACACTGCACATATTGGGGGCACGTTTATTGACCTCACTTTTGTAAGGACTTCCCTAATTTGCCTATGGCCTTAAAACATGGCTATGCCCATTGGGACCTCATCAAAAAAATCCAAAGACCTCCAATCTTCTGGTAGAAATGGTTTAGGGTTTTAACTAAGCAGGGAATCCAAATTAATCCCCATAATCTACGTATGCCCATTCATCCCAAACCCTAGAAACCTATCCGTGGACCGCAGGGAATACAAAAAATTACTAAAGCTATTTTGGGGAAGAGATCTACCAAAATTGATCTTTGGCCTCACCAGACATCTTTAAACCCTAAAATCATACCAAAACCCTATTGTGTCCCTTTTGACCTCAAAATTTGGTAACACCTTAGAAAGGTCAAACCAAAGAAGGCCAAGCCTAATTTGGACCAAAATTGACCAAATTGAACATCATAACCTAATTGGAATTCACATGACCATGTGCTCAAGCCAAGTCGATATGGTTAACACATTGACCATATGGTCAACTTAGCACCATATGATCAACCCTATGCCTAAATGAATCCACAAGGTTAATCCTATGGTCATGTGACTAACTCAACCACCATGGGATTAATTTTCAGACATTTTTTTTTAATTAATCAATTAATTATTTATTTAGAAGGAATGTCATGAAGGGCTTAGACCAAGCCTAATTTAAAGTCTATCCAAGTTTATTAATGGCCCAAAGCCCCTTTATAATGGGTTTCCCTTGATCCAAAGACCACCCACCATGACATAATCAACCTATTAACCCTATTCAAACCCAAAATCAGCCTTTGAAAAGTCAAATGGTGGGCTCAATATGAAAGAGGGCATATGTCACTTTACATGGCTCCTATCTTAAATCTCTTTGGACCAAGCTAGGGTGGTCAAAACAACACAACACTGAATAGATTATCCACCCCTTCCATCCACAAATTTACTCAAAAGCCCCCTTATACCATATTCTTCCCCATGCTTGTAGCCATGATGAGCACACCATTGGAAAATTTTTATTTTGACTATCCATGGCTAATATCAATCTCTGAAACTCTTTGAGACTTTAAGCAACCACCCATCTTTTTCAATCAACCCAAAGCTTCTACATGGCCTCTAATGGCAACAAAAGAGGTGAACTCAAGAGCATTAGCACAAAACCAAACTTTATATAGAGCATCCAAACTCACTCCCAAAAGCAAAACTCTTCTCCAGCTCTTAGACAGTCGATCCCCCATCCTTTCAGCCCCTCAAATCCATTTGGAAACCCTAATTTCTCAAACCAAAAAGGAACTTTTTTGGGGTTTGACATGCACTTCCTCAAACTCAAACTTAAGCATACCAAAAGTTCTCTAAGATCTCTAGGACACTCTCCCAATCAAAATTGAGTCATCTCATTGCCTCTAACCTAGTCCAAGACCAACCGAGCCACCATTTGGTCTAGATCATAGGTGGGG
>NEWO01000973.1:81201-91522 GCA_003013225.1 Phalaenopsis aphrodite
GCCAAAAATAGTCTTTTAAAGTTGCGGATGAGCTTTCCCAAGAGTTGCCTAAGCATCCTTTCAAAATTTGGCCTTATCCAAAGCCTGATTGGGCATAACCGCCGAGCTCGCCGTCGGCGGCCTCGAGGGCACCGTCGGCTGACCTTCTTAATGAATTAATTCTGGCGTCTCGGGAAAATCTTGCCATCTGTGGGGTCGATGGCGCCGTCGACGCCCTAGTTCAATTCTTCACATTTTGGTCTTTTTCACTCCAAATTCGCTCCTTTTTACGTCTTTTTGCTCCAATGATCCTAATTCATCATTATTGCAACAAAACATCAAAAATACCTTTATTTAAAGTGAAATATCATCAAAAATAGTATAAAATAAATTTGAAAATCTCAACATATTTTCCTCTAGTCAAAATCCCATAAACTTAATTATTACTTGCCCTCAAGTAATTTTAGTACTACATAAAAGTTATGATCTACTATGGTAAAGTTTTAATTCAGAAATACTATAAGTTTGATTTAAATAAATATCATAGTGAGATTTTCAGAAAAAAATCAAGTAACTGAATTAACTCTATAGCCAAAAGATTATATAGTCATCAAGTTTAAGAGTTCTAGTCTTCCATTCATTTCAAGAATGATTATATGTTGCAATATTAAGTCACTTAAAAAATTCAAAAGATAGGAATTTTGTTAGAACTCTACTAGTAAAAGATCTATTCCATAAATATAAGTTCAAGAATGTATTTAAGTTTTCCCTTTAGGTAGGTCCAATGAAGTCATATTTTGATTAGGCATATCCTCAAGCTTCTCCTCACTTCCATAATAATTTTTTTTTCTTTCTTTTCTCTTTTTCATTTGGATTGCTTTCAATCCTATATATTTCTCTTTTCTTTTCAAGGATTGCTTTCAATCCTTTCTTTTTCCTTTTTTAAGTGAGGATTACTATATGTATATAGTCTTTATTGATTTTGAACATCACATTTCTTTCCCTAAATTTGAAACTCAAAGCATTCCTTTACCTTATAAGGATTTCATGGCCTTTACATCATTGAGCCCCAATTTTTTCTTCTCAAATGAATTTCCAAATTCTTAATACTTCAAAATATAGTTTCCTTTACTTTAAATAGTTAACTATAATCTTATTCTTTTATACTACATATTTTAAGTTACAAAATTAATTTTCATTACAAAAATATTTCTTTAAATCTATTATAATATTTAAATAGCTACAAAAATATAGTTACATAAATTAAATTCACTACATAAAATTGTATAAATAATTTTTGAAAATAATTAAATAAAGGACATCTAATAGTTAATATTTTTCTTCCCTCCCCCAAATTTAAATTTTTCTTTATAAAATAATACAGGTGGAAAGAAAAACTCTAAATATAAATCATACCTCAGTATTTTAGGCATTTTCATCATTCTCAAAATTTTGCAGGTCTTCTCAGCATTTCTACTTCACTTGGTCTGTAATATTAGGAGCTTTCTACACACATAAATCATTAGAGGAATTTCTGGGTAATGAAATTTTGAAATAAGTATAAAACTAAAACATTAAATAAGTACAACATTTCCTATCACAAACACAATACTAACAAAACAATTAAAATTGCAAAATAAAAATCACATTACATTACATTTCATAATACTACTCAACATCTATTAAACTACATATGAAAATTTAACTATAACACTAAATTTATAACAAAAATTAAAATTATCCAAATACAACATAATAATAAAAATGAAACAAATACACAAACATCCATTTCTATTACAAAAAAGATTATGGAAATAAAAGTACAAATATAAGTACATCAATTACATTCAAATATCAAATCCCAAACTATGTCTTTAAAAGTACAAATATAAGTACATCAATTACATTCAAATATCAAAACCCCAAACTATGTCTTCTTCGCCTTGATCAGCAAGTGGATCGGAATGATATAGAGTATATTGGGGGCACTCAGGAAAAGTAACATCAGGCTCACCTCTGTACTGTCGGGCCTGAGCTTCATAATATGCTACCTCACAATTTGAATGCCTTTGGAGGTACTCACTATCATAATTGTATCAACGTTCTAAACCTTTAATCCTTTCATTTATTAACTCTATGCTCTTCCGCTGCAAGGTCAACTTATTCATCAAATCAGAGAGCGTAGGGGAACTAGAAGGTGGAAGGTCATAACTTGTAGAGGGGACATCTCTACTAGTAGGAGGTTCTTGACTTCTACTTCCAATTCTCCATTTCTCATGGGATTCATAAGTCTTTAAATTAGCTTTACTAATGGGTTTCATAGGGTAACCCCATTCTTCATCTCCAATTTCCACTCCAGAAAGTTTGCAAATTGCATAAATAAGTCCAGGATGTCCTAGACCTCCACTTGTCTCACTTCTCGCCGTAGTCAATATATTCTTAAGAATGATTTTCCCCACATTTATAGTTCTACTATTCTGAATACAAAAATTCAGAATAGCTCTATCTCTAGTTACCTCACTCTGGTGATAAGTCGGTTACAGAGTACAGGAAATGAAATAGTGCCACACCTTAGAGGTGGCATTCAACATTGAAGCAGAAAAATTTACCCGTTCTCGTTAATTTATCTTCCATGTTCCTTTCCCATAAGTGAGAAAGTTGATCACAACATTCAGGGGGCCTTCCATTGTGCAGAAGGATTCATACTGACAACCATAAGAGTTTGGGACTTCGTAAAAGGTGTTGATGCGGGCGACAATAAATTCAACGGGAAATCCATGCACTTGAATGATTCCATCTTTAAAATAGATTACATTGGTGTAAAACTCCTTCACAACATTTGCATCAGCTTTATTGGTGGTGTAAAAAAATTTTTCCCACCTTCGCTAGATAATAACTCGTTCAATTTCTCCTCCCGGACTTTCAAAAACTCGATCTTGTATGCACTTCTTTCCTTAAATATTGAAGTAAGTTTTGTTTGAGCCATCGCATTGACGAAGCGAGACTCATCGAACTCAACCCATCTCCTTTGTTGTAGAGCCATTTTAACCTAATCAAATTATAAAAAAATTCCAAAAATTACTTCAAATATGCAAATCATGGCTTCCAATTGTAATTCTAAGAGTTCAACACTGAGATCCATGAATTTCTTCCCAAATTTTCTTCACATTCTCAAATTCTTTGGATCTCCTCAATGTGGAAAAAATCCATGGTAAAAATCAAATATTTTTAGTTTGGAGTGAAGCACTTACCTAGAGATGATCAAATCCGGTGTCAAAAAGCCTTGAAATTGCCTCTCAATCAAAGATCTTTCAAGCCCTAGGTTGAAAATGGCTATTTTAGGAGGAAGGGGATGATGAATAGTGGCGGTTGACTGGTCAAAATCAAGATTAAAGGTGTTTTTTTTGTGAGCTCTCCGTTGGCGTGGTTGATGGCACCGTCGGCGTGCTCTATTGGAATTAAATCCTAAGTCTCGTGAAAATTGCACCGTCGGCGGTGTCGAGGGCGCCGTCGGTGGGCTCTATTGATTTTGGTTCAAATCCCAGATTTTCACGATTTCAATCAATTTCAAGCCTTAACGACATCTTTTTAGTCATTATATACATAATTTTAAGTGACTAGATGATGTACTTAGCACAAATAAACTTTCATAACTTTTATATATAAATTTTAAGGGGTACAATATACTTTACATAATACACCTAAGTTTGGTATTTTCTCAACCTCAATACATTAATTCAACACCGCAATCCAAGCCACAACACTCAAAACGTTAAAAACAAAACATCCTATGCTTAGTCTCAACTATACAGAGATCTAAAAGCATAATTCTAAAGCAAAGCAAATACAAAGTTCAAAATAAAATACATAGATAGACAGATAGGTAGTAATATAAATATACTATTCTTTAGATTTAATAATAGATTCTCCTCTGAGATCACCCATTGATTGCACATGAATGAAGAGGTTGTAGAAGTGTCGGAATGGAAATTCTTTAGTAGAATCCTCCTCTATCAATTTCATCCTCCTCATCAGTTGTATCAAACTATCTTCTAAATGTCCAGAGTGCTCAAACTATTCTTTCATCCTCCAGTCCAGATGTTCGAAGAAATCAGAGATATTATTAATCACATTCATGACATTTTGTACCTCTTTTTCCAATTTCTTGATTTGGTGCAGGATCACCAGAGACTTGTCAGGAATTAAGGGTTGAACTAGCAGTGAATTCTGAGATGATTGATCTACTACAATGGCCATATCATTTTCATCTTCAAAAGCTGGGAATCTCTCAATTGGATCCAAAAGCTTCCAAGGTAGAAGTACCTTTTCCCAATTTTTGTAGGACATTTGGAACTGACTGCAAAGTGAGAAAATTGTGGAGGGGTGTCCAAGCCCATAAGTTGATCCATGAACGATCAGGCCCAAAACCAACTTCACAATTATGGATCCAATGTCGATCGACAGTCCCCTTTGGATGCAGTAATTCAAAATTGCACTTTCTTTAGAAACTTTACCAATCTTCATTGTCGGTAACAGTTTCGCAAAAATAAAAAAGTGTCAATGTTTCGAAACGGGATTTAAGAGTGTTGTAGAAAAACTAACATACATGTTTTCTCTTGTTTCCCAATCGTCTGTTTCATCTATTACATATTGGTAAATTTCATTCATCTGGTTTCTCGTTAGGACAAAATTGGAATAGTGGTAGACAGGAACGTTCTCGATCATGTATAATTCGTTGATTCGTCCAGGAGTGAAAGTGATCCATCTTCCTCGCACATAAACAATTCCATGGTTGATTTCATGTAAATTTGCATAAAATTCTTTTACCATAGGAACCACCACGGTGGCGGTAGTGTAGAACAACACTTCCCATCTTCGCCACACTATCGTTTCTTCAATTACCGTCATGGGATTATTCAATCCGCATTTTACGAATCCTCGTTCCTTGATCAATCTTTTCTTTATCAGTAACTTGTTGAAGGTTCGCTGCGCTTCCGCACTAATAAACTTTCGCTGATTGAAAACTCGCATTCTGGGGTTATCAGGGGAGTTAGACGCTAAAGGAATGAAATTGGTGGAGTTTCACTTCATTTTGGAGGGAAAATATGAACTAGGACTCGAATTTCAGAGTTTAAAAGTATAATTCCCGCCCAAAAACTGCCAAAAACCGCCATTTGAACCCATGTAACTGCCATTTTTCCATTCTCACCATCGACAAGGTCGATGGCGCCGTCGGTGAGCCTTTGTATTAATTTTGCCTGGACTCTCAGGAAAAACCCGTCGTTGGCGGCGTCGAGGGCGTCGTTGGTGCCCAAGGCAAAAATTGCACAGTTTCGCTCTGGTCCGAATCCGTTTCAATTTTTCTCTATGGATCTAGTTTTTATGATGATTTAAGGGTAAATAAAAGTAGTAGAGCTTAATAATACCACAAAATAATGATAATTTCAAATAAAAATTATTATGATCGCGATAAAAGTAAAGATAAATATGGGTTGCCTCCCATAATGCGCTTAGTTTAACGTCGTCAGCTCGACCTATTCAGGTGTCATTCGGGTTGATTGATCATTAAAACCTCTTTAAAATTTGATCTTTTACCCTCAAAATATGATTTTAATTTGTGTCCATTTACTTTAAATCTATTTTCAGGTTTTTGATATTCAATTTGAATAGCTCCGTAAGTATAAACTTGAGTCACAGTAAAGGGTCCTAACCAACGAGACTTCAATTTCCCAGGAAATAACTTCAGCCTAGTGTTGTAAAGAAAAACTTCTTAACCCGGTTCAAAGTTCATTTGGTTAATCTTTCGATCATGCCATAACTTTAGTTTCTCTTTATAAATTCAGTTGTTATTATAATATTCATTTCCTAATTCCTCTAATTCATTTAATTATAACAATCTCTTCTTACCAGCACCTTTCAAATTATAATCAAAGTCTTTAATTGCCCAATATGCTTTATGCTCCAATTCTACTGGTAAGTGACAAGTCTTTCCAAAAATCAATCTGTAAGGAGTCATTCCAATAGGAGTTTTATAAGCAGTCTTGTAAGCCCATAATGCGGTATCCAGTCCAGTGGACCAATCTACCTACTAGGGTTTACAATCTTTTCAAGTATTTGTTTAATCTCTTTATTAGAAACTTTAGCTCACCCATTGGTTTGAGGATGATAAGCAGTAGAGATTTGATGAAATATATTAAATTTTTCTGCCGATCTCTGAATATATTTATTCCTTAAATGGGATCCTCTGTCAGTGATAATCATTCTAGGATTCCGTATCTAGTGAAAATATTTTTCATTAAAAATCTTGAAACACTTTTAGCATCAAAACGAGGTAAAGCTTGTGCTTGAATCCACTTAGAAACGTATTCCACTACAATTAATATATATAAGTTCCCAAATGAAGGAATAAATGGTCCCATAAAATCTAATCCCCAAGTATCAAAGATCTCAACTTCTACCATGAAATTCAGAGGCATTTCATTTCTTCTAGACATATTGCCTACTCGTTGACATCAATCACAAGTTTTTATGTATCTATAAACATCTCTAAAGATAGTAAGCCAATAAAATCCAGCTTGTAAAATTTTATAAGTAGTTTTATCAATCCCAAAATGTCATTCAAATTCAAAATCATGACATTTCTGAATGATTAGCTCAGTTTCTTCATAAGGTCCATATCTTCTCATAATCAAATCCTTACATTGTTTATATAAATAAGGCTCATCCCAAAAATATGCTTTCACATCATGAATGAATTTCCTTTGTTGTTGTAATGTCAGCATAGGTGGCAAAATATCACTTACAATATAGTTAATAATATCAGCATACCATAGTATTTTTCACTCATTAATATTATAAAGTTGTTCATCAGGGAAACTGTCTGTAATTTCATTGTCAGTGTCAGATAATTCTTGGTTTTCTAATCTTGACAAATGATCAACAATTTGATTATCAGTTCCCTTTCTATCAATAACCACAAGATCAAATTCTTGCATCAAAAGTATCCATCTAATCAACCTTGGTTTGACATCCTTCTTTTGCATCAGATATTTAATAGCAGAGTGATCAGTATGCACAACACATTTAACTCCAATTAAATAAGATCTGAATTTATCTAAAGCATATACAATTGCCAGTAACTCTTTTTCAGTAACAATATAATTAATTTGTGCATCATTAAGAGTTTTTATAGCATAGTATATAACTTTAAAAATCTTTTCATACCTTTGTCCAAGGACAGCTCCAATGGCATAATCACTAGCATCACACATCAATTTAAATGGTTTCTCTCAGTTTGGTGAAACTATAATAGGGGTTGTGATTAATTTTTCCTTTAATATCTCAAAGGCATTTAAACCGCTTTCAGTAAATTAAAATTTCTTGTCCTTTTCCAAAAGTTGGCATAAAGGTTTGGTAATTTTTGAAAAATCTTTAATAAAATGCCTGTAAAATCCAACATGTCCAAGAAAACTCCTAACCTCTCTTACATTAGTACGAGGTGTTAGTTTAGATATAAATTGAATTTTTGCAGGGTCTGCTTCCATACCATCTTCCAAAGTTTTATGCCCTAATACATTTCCTCTTGCAACCATAAATTGACATTTCTCCCAATTTAGAACCAAATTAGTTCTTTCGCATAACTCCAAAACTTTTTCAAGATAATTTAAGCATGCGTGAAATGATGTTCCAAATACAGAGAAATCATCCATAAATACTTCCAATCCATCATCAATTAACTTACTAAATATGGACATCATACATCTCTGAAATGTTGTAGGTGCATTA
The DNA here is from genome assembly GCA_003013225.1 of Phalaenopsis aphrodite. NCBI lineage: Eukaryota > Viridiplantae > Streptophyta > Magnoliopsida > Asparagales > Orchidaceae > Phalaenopsis > Phalaenopsis aphrodite. The sequence continues at coordinate 88,966 of NEWO01000973.1, forward strand.
CATAATTCAAAAGACATTCTTCAAAAAGCAAAAGTTCCAAAAGGACTAGTAAATGTTGTCTTTTCTTGATCCTCAGGAGCAATAGGAATTTGATGATAACCGGTATATCCATCTAAAAAATAAAAATATTTGTGTCAATCAAGTTTATCTGCTATTTGGTCTAAAAAGGGAAAAGAGAAATGATCTTTCGTTGTGGCAGTGTTTAATTTTCTATAATTAATGTAAATATGTCACCCAGTAACTTGTCTGATAGATATTAATTTATTATTTTCTTTTATCTCAACAATCACTCCTCCTTTCTTAAGAACACAATGAATTGAACTTATCCACACACTATCTGAAATAGGATATATAATTCTAGTGTCTAACCATTTCAAAATTTCCTTCTTAACAACTTCTTTCATCATTGGATTTAATCTCTTTTATGGATCAACTCTTGGTTTATATTATTCATCTAAGATAATTCTTTGCATACAGAATGATGGACCGATTCCCTTAATATCAGCTAAGGTCCAACCAAAAGCTTTCTTATATCTTTTCAATGTATCTAACAGTCTTTGCTCTTGCAAATCATTTAATTTTGAAGATATAATAACTGGTAATGTAGACGAGCCTCCCAAAAACACATACTTCAAGTGGCTAGGCAATATTTCCAACTCAAGTTCAGGTGGTTTTATAATTGACGGAAATAAATTTTTATCAGCATTTTCCGTAATTTCCAACATCTCAAATCTTTCCTGAACATAATCTAATTCTTCATTTTCTAATTCATCCAGAATAACTTCATCACTCTCTTCAAATTATTCTTTTTTTTCAAAATGTTCTTTAAATGTTCTTTGAATAGATGTTCACTAATTTTCATGCGAAAACATTCATTATGTCTTTCAACAACAGGGTATTTCATAGATTTTGCAATGTTAAAAGTCACTTCTTGATCATTAACTCTCATAGTTAATTCTTCTTTTTGAACATCTATCATAGCTTTTCCAGTAGCTAAAAATGGTCTCACTAAAATGATAGGTATTTCTTTATCTTCCTCCATATCTAAAACAATGAAATCCACTGGAAAGATAAATTTATCCACTTTTACTAACACATCTTCTATAACTCCCTTAGGATATGTAACTGAACGATCCGCTAACTTTAGAGTTACAGAAGTAGGTGAGACTTCTCCTAATCCTAATCTTTTAAAAATTGATAAAGGCATAAGATTAATGCTGGCTCCCAAATCACATAAAGCTCTTCCATAAAATTTTTCACCGATAACACACGATATAGTGAAATTGCCAGGATCTTTTAATTTTTTAGAAATCTTTTTCTAAATAATTGCACTACAATCTTCGCTAAGTGCAATAGTTTTGTTACCCGTGAACTTCGTTTTCTTGTTCAGAATATCTTTCATATTGGGCATTTGCTCTAAAGCTTCTACGAAGGGAATATTTATCGTTAACTTCTTAAGAATTTCTAAAAATTTGGAAAATGTTTATTTTGTTTGTGTTGCTTCAATCTTTGAGGAAACGGTGGTGGAGGTTTCTCTACAGTAATTTTTATTGGTGTAAATGGATACTCTAAATATGGGTACTCATGATCCTTTTCTTTTTCACTATCTACTTTCTCTTTTTCAGTTTCTGCTTCTTTTTGCACTCTTGTCTCTAATTCTTTTCCACTTTGTAATTGTATCGCCTTGATTAGTTCTTTTCCTTGATCTTTAGGATTTGGTTCCACAGTACTAGGAAAAGTTCCTAATGTTCAGTTACTAAGCGCAGTCGTGATATGCCCTAATTGATTTTCAATATTCTTAAAAGCAGTTTCTTGATTTTGTAATTGATTTCCTAGAATTTGTAATTGATTTTCTTGATTCTGCAATTTTTGACCCATGTTTAATATCAACTCTTCCAAAGACAACTTCTTCTCCTTAATTTAAGTGTTACTGTTAAATCCTGGGAGATAAGAATATCTATAGTTAATATTTCCTTGGTTGGATGAATTTCTTAATGGGTTCACTGAGTTGTTTGCCCATTGTTGATTTGTAGAAGAATTGTTATTCCAATTAAAATTTGAATGATTCTTCCAACCTGGGTTATAATAGTTCGAATAAGGAATGTTGGGTCTATTAATAGAACTTAAAGTCTCATATGAAGGTTGAACATCCACAAATTGCCCAGATGAATTCTCTTTCATTATAGGAGGCGTTGGAGAATAATTCATCCCATAATGATCTAATCTCTTTGATATTTCAACAACCTGCGAAACTAACATAGATATTGCATCAGAATCATGGATACTAGCTACTCTTTTAGAATTTACCTGTTCAGAGGGCCATTGAAAATTGTTGGTAACCATCTCTTCTATTAATAAAAAAGCCTCATCAAAAGGTTTTGACATTAATGAACCACCAGCCGCAACATCTATAATCGATCTAAGAGATCCCACTAATCCATTATAAAAAGTTTGAACTATCAACCAATCTGGTAACGAATGATGAGGGCATTTTCTAAAAAGATCTTTAAATCTCTCCCAAGCTTCATATATTGACTCTCCATCAATCTGACAGAAC